>JXCR01095814.1:150480-188668 GCA_002079205.1 Phalaenopsis hybrid cultivar | reverse complement strand
TACTAGGGTTTACAGTCTTTTCAAGTATTTGTTTAATCTCTCAATTAGAAAGTTCAGCTAACCCACTGGTTTGTGGATGATAGGCAGTAGAGATTCTATGAATAATATTAAATTTTTCTGCCAATCTCTGAATGTATTTATTTCTAAAATGGGATCCTCCATCAGTGATAATCATTTTAGGCATTTCGTATCTAGTGAAAATATTTTTCATTAAAAATCTTAAAACACCTTTAGCGTCACAACGAGGTAAAGCTTGTGCTTCAATCCACTTAGAAACGTAGTCTACTACAATTAATAGATATAAGTTCCCAAATGATGGAATAAATGGCCCCTTGAAATCTAACCCCCAAACATCAAAGATCTAAACTTCTAACATTAAATTCAGAGGCATTTCATTTCTTCTAGATATATTGCCTACTCGTTGACATCGATCACAAGTTTTTATATATCTATAAACATCTTTAAAGATAGTAGGACAATAAAATCTACCTTGTAATATTTTAAAAATCGATCACAAGTTTTTATATATCTATAAACATCTCTAAATATAGTAGACCAATAAAATCTAGCTTGTAAAATTTTATAAATAGTTTTATCAAATCCCAAAATGTCCTCCAAATTCAGAATCATGATATTTCTGAATGATCAGCTCAGTTTCTTAATAAAGTACACATCTTCTCATAATGAGATCATTAAATTATTTATGTAAATAAGGCTTATCCCAAAAATATGCTTTCGCGTCATGAATGAATTTCCTTTGTTGTTGCAATGTCAGCATAGGTGGCAAAATATCACTTATAATATAATGAACAATATCAGCATACCTTGGTAGTTTTCACTCATTAATATCGTAAAGTTGTTCATCAGGAAAACTATCTGTAATTTCATTGTCAGCGTCAGATTAATCATGATTTTCTAATCTTGACAAATGATCAACAATTTGATTATCAGTTCCTTTTCTATCAATAACCACAAGATCAAATTCTTGGATCAAAAGTATCAATCTAATCAACCTTGGTTTAACATCCTTCTTTTGCATTAGATATTTAATAGCAGAGTGATCAAGTGCACAACACATTTAGCTCCAATTAAATAAGATCTAAATTTTTCTAAAGCATACACAATGGTCAGACATTTAGCTCCAATTAAATAAGATCTAAATTTATCTAAAGCATACACAATGGCCATTAACTATTTTTCAGTAATAATATAATTAATTTGTGCATCATTAAGAGTTTTACTAGTGTAGTACATAACTTTAAAAATATTTTCATTCCTATGTCCAAGAACAGCTCCAATAGCATAGTTAATAGCATCACACATCAGTTCATATGGTTTCTCCCAGTTAGGTCCTATAATAGGGGTTGTGATTAATTTTTCCTTTAATAACTCAAAGGCATTTAAACAGCTTTCAATAAATAGGGGTTGTGATTAATTTTTCTTTTAATAACTCAAAGGCATTTAAACAGCTTTCAGTAAATTTAATTTTCTTGTCATTCTCTAATAATAACTCAAAGGTGTTTAAACAGTCTTCAGTAAACTCAAATTTCTTGTCCTTTTCTAAAGCCATAGAGGTTTAGTAACTTTTGAGAAATCTTTAATAAAATGCCTGTAAAAACCAACATGTCCCTGTAGAGGTTTGGTAATTTTTGAAAAATCTTTAATAAAACGCCTGTAAAAACCAACATGTCCAATAAAACTTCTGACCTCTCTTACATGAGTAGGAGGTGTTAGTTTAGATATAACTTGAATTTTTGCAGTTTCTGCTTCCATACCATCTTCCAAAATTTTATACCTAAATAGAATTCCTCCTGCAACCATAAATTGACATTTCTCCCAATTCAGAACTAATTTAGTTCTTTCGCATAACTCTAAAACTTTTTCATTATAATTTAAGCATGGGTCAAATGATTTTCCAAATACAAAGAAATCATCCATAAATACTTCCAATCCATTATCAATTAATTTACTAAATATAGACATCATACATCTTTAGAATATTTTAGGTGCATTACATAATACAAAAGGCATTATTCAAAAAGCGAAAGTTCCAAAAGGACTAGTAAATATTTTCTTTTCTTGATCCTCAGGAGCAATAGAAATTTGGTGGTAATCGATATATCCATCTAAAAAACAAAATATTTGTGCCCAACAAGTCTATCTACTATTTGATCTAAAAAAGGTAAAGGGAAGTGATCTTTCCTGGTGACAGTGTTTAATTTTCTATAATCAATACAAATATGCCACCCAGTAACATATCTCNTAATCAATGCAAATATGCCACCTAGTAACTTGTCTGATAGGTATTAATTCATTATTTTCTTTTATTTCAATAGTCTCTCCTCCTTTCTTAGGAACACAATGAATTGGACTTACCCACGCACTTTTTGAAATAGGATATATAATTCCAGCGTCTAACCATTTCAAAATTTTCTTCTTAACTACTTCTTTCATCATAGGATTTAATCTCCTTTGTGGATCAACTCTTTGTTTATATTGTTCATCTAATATATTTTGGTGCATACAGATCAAAGGACTGATTCCCTTAATATTNTGTTTAATTTTCTATAATCAATGCAAATATGCCACTTAGTAACTTGTCTGATAGGTATTAATTCATTATTTTATTTTGTTTCAACAGTCACTCATCCTTGCTTAGGAACACAATGAATTGAACTTACCCACGCACTATCTGAAATAGGATATATAAATCCAGTATCTAACCATTTCAAAATTTCCTTCTTTACTACTTCTTTCATCATCGGATTTAATCTCCTTTGTGGATCAACTCATGGTTTATATTATTCATCTAATATAATTCTATTCATATAGATCGAAGGACTGATTCCTTTAATGTCAGCTAAGGTCAAAAAGCTTTCTTATATCTTTTTAATGTATCTAACAGTCTTTGCTCTTGCAGATCATTTAATTATGAAAGCTTTCTTATATCTTTTCAATGTATCTAACAGTCTTTGCTCTTGCAGATCATTTAATTCAGAAGCTTTCTTATATCTTTTCAATGTATCTAACAGTCTTTGCTCTTGCAGATCATTTAATTCCCTTTCTTATATCTTTTCAATGTATCTAACAGTCTTTGCTCTTATAAATCATTTAATTCTGAAAATATAATAACAAGTAATGTAGATGAGTCTCCCAAAAAANCAGTCTTTGCTCTTACAAATCATTTAATTCTGAAGATATAATAACATGTAATGTAGATGAGTCTCCCAAAAATACTTATTTCAAGTGGCTAGGCAACACAAAACACATACTTCAAGTGGTTAGGTAATGTTTTCAACTCAAGTTCAGGTTGTTTTATAATTCATAATAACAGGTAATGTAGATGAGTCTCCTAAAAATACATACTTCAAGTGGTTAGGCAATACATTCATCTCAAGTTCAGGTGGTTTTATAATCGATCACATACTTCAAGTGGCTAGGCAATACTTTCAACTCAAGTTCAGGTGATTTTATAATTGACGACACATACTTCAAGTGGCTAGGCAATACTTTCAACTCAAGTTCAGGTGGTTTTATACTTGACGAAACTATATTTCTGTAATATCTAGCCATCAAATCTTTCCTGAACATAATCTAATTCTTCATTTTCTAATTCGTCCAAAATAACTTCATCACTTTCTTCAAATTGTTCTTTCTTTTCAAAATGTTCTTTAAAATTTCTGNTTCATCATTCTCTTCAATTTGTTCTTCAAAATGCTCTTCTTTTTCAAAATGCTTTTTATCTTTAAAATGTTCTTTAAAATGTTCGTTCAGTAGATANTGTTCACTAATTTCCATGCAAAAACATTCATTATCTCTTTCAACAGCAGGGTATTTCATAGATTTTGCAATGTTAAAAGTCACTTCTTGATCGTTAACTCTCATCGTTAATTTTNGTTAAAAGTCACTTCTTGATCATTAACTCTCATAGTTAATTCTCCTTTTTGAACATCTATCATAGCTTTTTGGCTAAAAATGGTCTCCCTAAAATGATAGGTATTTCTTTATCTTCCTCCATATCTAAAATAATCAAATCCATGGAAAAGATAAATTTATCAACATTTACTAACACATCTTCTATAACTCCCTTAGGATATGTAATTGAACAATCTGCTAACTGAATAGTTACAGAAGTAGGTGAGACTTCTCCTAATCCTAATGTTTTAAAAATTGATAAAGGCATAAGATTAATGCTGGCTCCCAAATCACATAAAGCTCTTCCATAAATTATTTCACCGATAGCACACGGTATAGTGAAACTGCCAGGATCTTTTATGTTTTCAAGAAGCTTTTTCTAAATAATTGCACTACACTCTTCGCTAAGTGCAACAGTTTTGTTATCCGTAAACTTCCTTTTCTTGTTTATAATATCTTTCATAAATTTCACATAATTGGACATTTGCTCTAAAGCTTCTACGAAGGGAATGTTTACCGTTAACTTCTTAAGAATTTTGAAAAATTTAGAGAATTTTTTATTCTATTTGTGTTGGTTCAATCTCTGAGGAAACAGTGGTGGAGGATTCTCCATAGTAGTCTTCATTGGTGTAAATGGATATTCTAAATATGGGTTCTCATGATCCTTTTCTTATTCAATATCCACTTTTTCTTTTTCAGTTTATGTTTCTTTCTGTTCCCTTATTTCCAATTCTTTTCCACTTTGTAATTGTATCACTTTGATTTGTTCTTTTCCTTAATCTTTAGGATTTGGTTTCACGGTACTTGGAAAAGTTCCTAATGTTTAGTTTCTAAACGCAGTAGCGATATTTTTGGTTCCACAATACTTGGAAAAGTTCCTAATGTTTGGTTACTAAGCGCAGTAGCGATATGCCTTAATTGGTTTTCAATATTCTTAATAGCAGTTCCTTGATGTTGTAATTGATTTCCTTGAATCTATAAATATTCTTAATAGCAGCTCCTTGATTTTGTAATTGATTTCCTTGAATTTGTAATTGATTTCCTTGATTCTAAGAAAAAGTTCCTAATGTTCGGTTACTAAGCGCAGTAGCGATATGTCCCAATTGGTTTTCAATGTTCTTAATAGCAGTTCCTTGATTTTGTAATTGATTTCCTTGAATTTGTAATTAATTTCCTTGGTTCTGCAGTTGTTGACCCATGTTTAATATCAGCTCTTCCATACAAAACTTCTTCTCCTTAATTTGAGTGTTGCAGTTAAATCCTAGGGGATAACATTTCCTTGGTTGGATGAATTTCCTAATGGGTTCACTATGTTGTTTGACCATTGTTGATTTGTAGAAGAATGGTTATTCCAATTAAAATTTGGATGATTCTTCCAACCTGGGTTATAATAGTTTGAATAAGGGTTGTTAGGTATATTAATAGCATTTAAAGTCTCATATGAAGGTTGAACATCCACAAATTGCCCAAATGAATTCTCTTCCATCATAATAGGTGTTGGAGAATAATTCATCCCATAATGATCTAATTTCCTTGATATTGCAACAATCTGTGAAGCCAACATAGATATTGCATCAGAATCATGAACACTAGCTACTTTTTTAGGATTTACCCTTTTAGAGGGCCATTGAAAATTGTTGGTATCCATCTCTTCTGTTAATGAATAAGCCTCACCAAAAGGTTTTGACATTAACACCACCAGCCACAGCATCTATAATCGATCTAAGTGATCCCACTAATCCATTATAAAAAGTTTGATATATCAACCAATCTGGTAATGAATGATGAGAGTATTTCTTAAGAATTCCTTTTAATCTCTCCCAAGCTTCATATATCGACTCTCCATCAATCTGACAAAATGATGTTATGTCATTTAAGCTTCATATATTGACTCTCCATCAATTTGACAGAATGATGTTATGTCATTTCTAAGTTTAGCAGTTCATATATTGACTCTCCATCAATCTGACAGAACGATGTTATGTCATTTCTTAGTTTAGCAGCACCAGTCTGGTAATGAATGATGAGGGCAATTTCTAAGAAGATCTTTAAATCTCTCCCAAGCTTCGTATATTGACTCTCCATCAATCTGACAGAACAATGTTATGTCATTTCTAAGTTTAGCAGTTTTTCGACTCTCCATCAATCTGACAAAATGATGTTATGTCATTTCTAAGTTTAGCAGTTTTGGATACTCTCCATCAATTTGACAGAACGATGTTATGTCATTTCTAAGTTTAGCAGTTTTGGATGGAAGAAAATATTGGGATAGAAATTTCTTTGAAAGTTCTCCCCAAGTTCTAATAGATCCTCATGCTAATGAATTTAATCATATCTTAGCCTTATCCCTCTATGAAAAAGGAAAAAGTCTAAGTCTAACAGCATCATTTGAGACTGTCATATTTAAAAGTAGCACACAGTTCTAGAAAACTAGAGGGGTGTAAATTAGGATCTTCATTTGGTGTACCTCCGAATTGATTCTTTTGAACCATTTAGATAATAGTAGGTTTAAGCTCAAATGAATTAACATCTACATCAGGATTTTGGATAGATAAGTGAATTTCATCTACTGTAAGTTTTGCATAATCTTGTAGAGGTCTAGGTTGGTGTTCATTCTCTATTCCTTGATTGTTCATGTAGTTTTCCATTATATCAAAATTTATAGATTCTCTTCTCAATCTTCTAATCTTTCTAACAATGCGTTCTAATTCTGAATCGTACGGTATAAGATTTTCAGGTCCAAACTTACTCATACAATTTGAAATCAGTACACAGTAATATAATTAACTAAATATGAAATTAAGTTGCAATTTAAGTAAAAATTTTCTAATAATCACATAAGTGCGTTACTCTAATTGTAATTTTTGTTTACTCACTCCCCGACAACGGCGCCAAAAACTTGACCGCGACTTTATATATGATTAAAAATATAAGTAATTAATACTGCTGCTAAAAGATTTAATTCCTGAGCAACTTCACCAAAACTTAATAACAATTATAGATTTGATAAAGGTTTATGTATAGAATATTCAATAATTGTAAAGTCACATTTATCAATGCAAGTGTACGTATTGCTCAAGTAATATAGGGCTCTAATGAAGTCCTAGATATCGACCCCACAGGGAGTAATATTAGAACTACAAATTAAGACTTTAGAAAAGCAATACTTTAATCACAACAATGAAATTCCATTTGCTTATCTGTCACTAATATGCAATCGAAATAAATATGTAATTTATAAACTATTAAATAACTAAATACACTAATGAGAGGTGCGGCAATTTAATAAATATGTAATTTTAAACTCTTAAATAACTAATTTTACTAATATGTCACTAATAGACAATTGAAATAAATATGTAATTTTAATAACTCTTAAATAACTAATTACACTAATGAGGGTAGGCAATTGAAATAAATATATAATTTTAATAACTATTAAATAACTAATTATGCTAATGAAGGTTTTAATGTGATATTCAATATATAAGAAAGCATCCTTCTCCTTGTCAAGAAATTATAGTGAATGGGTAAAGTGAATTAGTACAAATTATATTGTGCCAAATAGGAGCATACATATTCTTTACCCTTTGGTCCAGACATAAAGAAAATTGACTAATCATACGCTTGTTTACTGTATCTGCGGCTAGGCTGGGAGGATACCGGCTCTCACTTCGGAGCTCCCACGTTACCCTAGCCTGAGAGCTAATATCTACACTTCAGCACCCAAACAATAGGACCGAATTGGGGATTTTAGTCTATCACACAAAAATCTCCAATTCTACGCCCGATAATTTTATTTCTTTATTTATTTGCACCCAACTTCCAAGGGCTTTGACCTCCCTATATCTTGGATGTAATCTTCACTTTAGTTGGAAAAATCAACATGTTTTAGCAAATCAATTGGCTAGATTGAAAGTAAATTAAGATTAAAGTGAAAAAATCATCACAATTTCTTAACCATTTTCATGGCTTCACCAATTCAAATCACTATTTTATAAATCTCAAGACAAGGAGAAAGGCAGAGAAAACTACTCAGATATCATGAGGAAAACACAACAAAGCTCGGAATTCATATATAAAATCAAATTCATACAAACTACAATAATAAATAAACTTATCTCTAAATTCTCCCGGAAAACTCCTCGAAGTTCCTCTGAATCTCTTCCTTTCTTTACAACACACAGAATTCTTCTTCATAAAAGCGAAGTCATACAAACTACAACAAGTAAATAACACTTATGTCACTCCTCAAAGTTCCTCTGAATCTCTTCCTTTCTTTACAACACACAGAATTCCTCTTTGAAGCTAAAATCAAAGTCATACAAACTACAACAAGTAAATAACTTATCTCTAATTTCTCCCCATGAACACTCCTCAAAGTTCCTCTGAATCTCTTCCTTTCTTTACAGCACACAAAATTCCTCTTTGAAGTAGCAAGGAAGTTCCTCTGAATCTCTTCCTTTCTTTACAACACACAGAATTCCTCTTCGAAGTAGCAAGGAGATTACAGCACACAGAATTCCTCTTCGAAGCAGCAAGGAGGAAGAAATCTCTCACTTTCCCTCCTCTCTTACAATCTCTCGAAGAATTCCTAACAATTTTGACACTTTAGTAAATTCTCTATACACTAATGGAACACCTCTAACCTTCAGGACCTCTAGCGTCTCCTCAACTTTCGGCCAAAATCTTCTTTTAAAGTTGTAGATGAGTTTTTCCAAGAGTTGCCTAAGCATCCCTTCAAAATTTGTCCTTATCCAAAGCCTGATTGGTCATAACTGCCGAGCTCACCATCGGCGTCCTCGAGGGTGCCATCGGCGGCCTCGAGCGCGGCGTCGGCGGACCTTCTAAATGAATTAATTCTGGAGTCTCAAGAAATTCTCGCCGTCTGCGGGGTCGATGGCGCCGTCGGTGCCCTAGTTTAATTCACCACATTTTGGTCCTTTTCGCTCCAAATTTGCTCCTTTTTGCATCTTTTTGCTCCAATGACCCTATTTCATCATTCCTGCAACAAAACATTAAAAATATCTTTGTTTAAAGTGTAATATCATCAAAAATAGTATAAAATAAGTATGAAAATCTCAACATATTTTCCTTTGGTCAAAGCTCTTCACGCTGAGAAGCCATATGAATAAAGAAAGATACAACGAAAGCTCCATTATAAAACTTCAAAATCCTTTTGAAAATTAAAGAAAACAAAAATATTTTGAAAATATATTTTGATAATTAAATATGATAAAAATAATGAAAAAATAAAATTTTAAATTTTCTTGAGTTTGTTTATCTTGAGTTTGAGATTCCTTACTCTTTGCTTGCGCAGCGCAACTATTCTGTCCTGCACCAATCTCTTCACATTCCCACAAAATTACATATTATGCACAAAGTCTCCCAAAATCCTACAATTTTTTGTCAAATCTTCACATGTCATATATCTATGAATTCAACATCACAAGCTCTATACAGTATGTTCACGTCACTTTTTGGGGTAGGCTTAGACGTCATATTTCGATGCACACTTTTCGGTGTAGGCCTAGATATCCTTTTACCATATGTACTTTCTTCGAGATAGGCATAGACATTCTATTCCCATATATACTCTTTGGCGTAGCCATCCTATTCCCATGTACACTTTTTAGGGTAGGCTTAAATGTCTTATTCTCATGTACATTTTTTGGGGTAGGCCCATACGTCTTATTCCCATATGTGCTTTCTTCGAGATTGTCATCGATGTTCTACTCCCATATATACTCTTTGGGGTAGGCCCAGACGTCCTATCGCCATGTACACTTTTTGGGGTAGGCCCAGACATCATATTCCCATGTACACTTTTTGGGGTAAGCCCAGAAGCTCTATTCCCATGTACACTTTTCTGGATAGGCATAGACGTCCTATTCCCATGTATACTCCTTGGGGTAGGTAGAGATGTCCAATTTCCACAAGTATATACTCTTCAAGGTAGGTACCGACATCCTCTTCCTTTCTCTGTGCTTGTGTTCTCCGCTCAATTTGGTTCTCCCGCGCATAATTTCACCATACTACAATTTTAAATTGAGACCCATAACTCTTTCGACATATTCAATACTCACCGGGACTGTCCATTTGCCCAACGATTGTCCCCAAAATCTCCTTTTTATTTTCCCAGCGAGAGCCTTTGTTACTCCCCAGCGGAAACAATTCTAATTCAATTCTACTCTTTTTCCTAGGTCTATTAACTTAGAAATTTGTGTTGGTTTTATTGATCTTTTCGGTCAACGTCAATATGCGTGGTGTGCTTACCCGACACACCACACTTATTGGGGGTCCATTTGTTGACCTCATTTTTGGTTGAGGTCTAGTTTTTCCTCTATAGTAGCATAGGGTCCAACCATAGGGTTTTCCTGTTCACTATTCCTAGAAAATTAGAAAAGGAACCCCACTAATAGAAATTCTAAACCCTTCTTTGCTCAACTTGAAGTTCTACATGTTGGTCGTAACCTTAAGCACTTAGTAGGTGGGGTCAATATAAAGGAGCTCAAGGGGAGTCCCAAATAGGATGGTCAAAACTTAGGACTAACCCTGGGTGATCTGGTTTTTGGTGGGGCTAACTTGCACACACTACACTTTTTCACATACCCCGAACATTAGGACCCTTTAAGTTTGCCTCTTGACTCCTTTTGGAAAGCTCATATGGATGAGCCTATAACCCTAGCCTTTGGCTAAGAGGGTTAGGACCGGCATATTGGGCATCCAAAATGAGTCCACACATGGCTCCTCTTAGTTTGGGATGGTTTCATGGCTCATTGGCCCATTTTCGCCCAAAACCACCAAATTACCAAAATAACCCTACGACCCTAATTTTTGCATAAAATCCCAAAATACCTAAATTTTTCAAAAAAATATTTCAAACCACTCATCACTACCTAAATTGACCGAAATTCACCAAAATTACCAAATCTCCAAAATATCCCCAAAAATTAACAAAATCCCCCTCGTGACCTAAAAATTCCAAAAATTCCCAAAAATTCTAAAATAATTCCAAATATTACTAATTTTAATTTTTAATCATCAATTTGACCAGATTTGACCAATTTAACCTAATTTGACCAAAAGCTCCAATTTGCCCTTAAAGGCCCAAATGTCCCCAAATTAGCCTCAATCTTAGCCCAACATAAATTCTAAACCAAAATTAAGCATCTCCTGATTCCATTCTAAACAAAATTTAAGCCCAATTTAATCCAATTGCAAGCTTAATTTCATTCAAATAAAAAAAGCCCAATTTTGACTATATGCCTAGATCCACCAAATTAGCACACCAATTTAACTCAAAATCACTTGAAATTTTGTCAAATCCCTCATGACATAGTACTACACCAAACTCAATAATCAATTATCCTAAATATTAGCCCAAATTTAATTTCTTTTTTAAAAGCCCAAAGTCCACTATACTTAATTCCAAAAGCCCGATTCCAAAGTCCTAAATCTAAAAACAAATCATTCCAAATTATGCATCATGCCAAATCCCACCAAAATATTTCATAATTTCAAAAATCCCTCCACATGAAAGTTGACAAAGCCAAGTACAAGCCATGGAGCCACTCCCAAGCCATAGATAAGCCATGGGAGCCATGCCACATCATCGAGCTATTATTAGTAAGATTTTAAAACACTTTCAAATATCCTTAGGATCCTTTTAACCCCTCTAATGAATCACTCTAACCCATATTTAGTCAAATCTCCTTAGATAGTAACTTCACCATGCTGATTAAGCTGAGCCTCTTGATTTCCCTCAACACCCAAACTAGTCTTGAGCGGTGAACCCAACCCCAACCATGATTGAACCCAACTTAAAAAATCCATACTATATCAATCTCATACCTTTACACATGACCAACCCCAATTGACTTCACCAAGACAAAACCCTGATCTCCCTCAGTCGATGGTGACCACTCTTAGGCCGGCCAACCACCTTGGTGGTCGGAAAACACAAAATCAAAAGCTCCACCTAGGCTAAAGCTCAAAATTTAACTCATCCAAGCTGGATCATCCCAATTTTATTTTTGCACATTGTTGGCATCCACATAAGCAACTTAAAGCACCCACCAACTGCCCCTGATAGCCTCTCCTTCCCCATCTATTTAAACACCCTCCAGGGAAAAAGAAGAAGAGCTTTAAATTCCTTCGGGAGACTCTGCGAAATTACTTTTAGAGCCTCCTTGAGGCCTCTTGAACTTAACCCAACCCTCCTTAGCCACTCAAATCCACTGCTCAAGCTCATATTTGGAGCTCAATCCATAGGCCGTAACAGGACACATGTCAAACCTCAACCAAATTAAAATTAATTGCATCCACACCATCCCCACAGCAAGAGAAGATTATCCCCCATAAAAGCCCAATTACCAGAGCACCCTAAGGTGGACTTTGATCGAACCTCTAATGCAGCCTTGGTTGAATTCATATCTAGGTGATTCACCACGGCTTGAGGCTCAATCTCTAGGCTCTTGGGACCCTCATGAAGCTTCCATAAGCATCCAATTGAGGCTTCCCCTCTTGGACCAAGGCTTTGAAAGTTAACCCTAAATCGAGCTTCATTTGATTCTCCATGTGAATATAGTTGATTTAAGGGTCGATTAACCATATGGATATGTTCTCTCAATCAAGATGAGTCTATATGAACAAACTGCACTTAATTTGGTTGAGAATTGAGTGAGATATTAGAGTTTAAAAGTAGATTGATTGTGAGGTGGATTCATTTGGGATGATGAGCACGTGCAGTCAAATTTTTTGTGTACATCTTGGACGGTCTTGATCGCGCCGAACGGAGCTAGTGTTCGAAAAGTGGGAGCTGACGCGGATGGCGGCACCCAAGCCCATGGTGACATGCGTCTCTATGATGGGTACGAGGCTGATGTGCATAAGTAAAAAATTAGGATTTTTTCTTTCATATTTAAATGCCCAAAACTTAAAAAATCCATAACTTTGTGTAGAAAAATGATAAAAATAAAATAAAGACCTCATTTTTGGTTGAGGTTTAGTTTTTTCCTCTTTATTAGCCTAAGGTCTAGCCATAGGACTTTTCATGTTGACTATTCCTAGAAAACTAGACTTGGAACCCTCAACATTAGAAATTTTGCCCTCTTCTTTACTCAACCTGGAGTTCCACATATTGCTCCCAACCTCTATGTACTTAGTGGGTGGGGTCACCGTGGGGGAAACTCATGATGAGTCACCCCTAGTATTGCTGGACCTTAGGGTTGACTTTGGGTGTTGGTATGGAGCTAAGGCACTCACTACACTCATCTGAACTCACAATCACTCACAACCCTGAGCTCAAATTTCTAACCTAGATCCCTTGATCTTTTGGGGTACTCAGGTAGATGGTCCCCTAAATCTACTAGTCCTAGGGCTATGGTTTAGTTAAGACCACTATGTAGAGGACCCAAAATAGGGTTTCCTTTGGTCCATGGCTTATTGGTGATGATTGGTACATCAAATCTACCAAAATACCCATCTTGGCCTTTTGCCCCTAAACCCCCCCCAAATTACCAAAGTACCCCTCTTGGGCTCAAAATTCCAAAAATTACTAAAAAAATCCCAATAAATCCCAAATAATCCTAATTTTATTTCTCTCAACTATCACATAACCCAATTTGGCCAATTTGAACATCTTTAACCCAAATCTTCCCTTTAAAGACTCAAATTTCCCCAAATCCATCTCAAATGTCCACCAATTTGATCTCAATTGGACCANTTCGATTTCACTGTTTTGGAGTTTCTACAAGTGTTGTTTGATCTTTCAAATTGTTGTTTGGGTTCCTAGGAAACTATACAAATGATGTTTAGGAGTTATTTTAGGGACCGGTTCAGACGGGTTTCGCTGCAGTTTTTCGGAGCTTTAAATGTATTTTTTTGTAAGGGAGACTTTATCACTGTTTTGAGCTAGTTTTTCTAGCTAATTTTATAACATTTAAAATTAGTTTTTTGGACTTATATGAGAGCTATTTGGGAATTTTAAAATTGTTGTTTGGAGCATTTTAAATGTGGTGTTTGAGGCTTTTTNCTTCTATAACTCCCTTAGAATATGTAACTGAACGATCTGCTAACTGAAGAGTTACAGAAGTAGGTGAGACTTTTCTTAATTCTAATCTTTTGAAAATTGATAGAGGCATAAGGTTAATGTTGGCTCCCAAATCACATAAAGCTCTTCCATAAAATTTTTCACCGATAGTACACGGTATTGTGAAACTGCTAGGATCTTTTAATTTTTCAGGAAGCTTTTTCTGAATAATTGCACTACACTCTTCTTTAAGTGCAACAATTTTGCAAACTTCCTTTTCTTGTTCAGAATATCTTTCATAAATTTCACATAATTGGGCATTTGCTCTAAGGTTCAGAATATCTTTCATAAATTTCACATAATTGGGCATTTGCTCTAAAGCTTCTACGAAGATTAATTGCACTACACTCTTCGCTAAGTGCAACAGCCTCATTATCAATGAACTTCCTTTTCTTGTTCAAATTGCACTGCACTCTTCGCTAAGTGCAACAGTTTTGTTATCCGTGAACTTCCTTTTCTTGTTCAGTATATCTTTCATAAATTTCACATAATTGGGCATCTACTCTAAAGCTTCTACGAAGGGAATGTTTACATCTTTCATAAACTTCACATAATTGGGCATTTGCTCTAAAGCCTCTACGAAAGGAATATTTACTGTTAATTTCTTAAGAATTTCTATAAACTTGGCTTTCATAAATTTCACATAATTGGGCATTTGCTTTAAAGCTTCTACGAAGGGAATATTTACTCTTGACTTCTTAAGAATTTCTAAAATATTTGAAAATTGTTTATTAGTTTGTGTTGCTTCAATCTTTGAGGAAATGGTGGTGGAGGTTTCTCCACAGTAATTTTCATTAGTTTAAGTGAATATTCTAAATCTGGGTACTCATGATTCTTTTCTTTTTTGGTATCCACTTTCTCTTTTTCAGTTTTCGTTTCTTTTTGTACTCTTGTCTGCAATTTTTTTCCACTTTATAATTGTATCGCTTTTATCTGTTCTTTTCCTTGATCTTTAAGATTTGGTTCCACAGTATTAGTAAAAGTTCATAATGTTCGGTTACTAAACGCAGTAGCTTATGCCCTAATTGATTTTCAATATTCTTAATAGCAGTTCCTTGATTTTGTAATTGATTTCCTATTTGGTTCCACAATACTTGGAAAAGTTCCTAATGTTTGGTTACTAAGCGCAGTAGCGATATGCCTTAATTGAAATATTCTTAATAGCAGCTCCTTGATTTTGTAATTGATTTCCTTGAATTTGTAATTGATTTCCTTGATTCTAAGAAAAAGTTCCTAATGTTCGGTTACTAAGCGCAGTAGCGATATGTCCCAATTGGTTTTCAATGAGTTCCTTGATTTTGTAATTGATTTCCTTGAATTTTTAATTGATTTCCTTGATTCTGCAATTATTGACCCATATTTAATATCAGCTCTTCCGTAAACAACTTCTTCTCATTAATTTGAGTGTTGTTGTTAAATCATGGGGGATAAGTAGGTCTATAGTTAACATTTCCTTGGTTGGAAGAATTTCCTAATGGGTTCACTGGGTTGTTTACCCACTAGTTAACATTTTCTTGGTTGGATGAATTTCCTAATGGGTTCACTGGGTTGTTTGCCCATTGTTTATTAACATTTCCCTGGTTGGATGAATTTCCTAATGGGTTCACTGAGTTGTTTGCCCATTGTTGGGGTCTATAGTTAACATTTCCTTGGTTGGATGAATTTTCTAATGGGTTCATTGGGTTGTTTGCACATTGTTGATCGTAGAAGATTGTTTTCCAATTAAAATTTGGATGATTCTTCCAACCTGAGTTATAATAGTTTGAATAAGGGTTGTTAGGTCTATTAATAGCAATTAAAGACTTATATGAAGGTTGAACATCCATAAATTGCCCAGATGAATTATCTTCCATCATAAGAGGTTTTGGAGAATAATTCATCCCATAATGATCTAATTTCTTTGATATTGTACCAATCTGCGAAGCTAACATAGATATTACATCAGAATCATGGATACTAGCTACTCTTTTAGGATTTACCTTTTCAGAGGGTAATTGAAAATTTTTGGTAGCCATCTCTTTTATTAATGAATAAGCCTCATCAAAAGGTTTTGACAGTAACGAACCACCTGCCGCAACATCTTTAATCAATCTAAGTGATCCCACTAATCCATTATAAAAAGTTTGAATTATCAACCAATCTAGTAACGATTGATGAGGTCATTTCCTAAGAAGATCTTTAAATCTCTCTCAAGCTTTATATATTGACTCTCCATCAATCTGACAGAATGATGTTATGTTATTTTTAAGTTTAGTAGTTTTGGATGGAGGGAAATATTTGGATAGAAATTTCTGTGAAAGTTCTCCCCAAGTTCTAATAGATCCTGGTGCTAACAAATTTAATCACATCTTAGCCTTATCCCTCAGTGAAAAAGGAAAAAAGTATAAGTCTAACGACATTGTTTGATACTTTCTCGTATTTAAAAGTAGCACATAGTTCTAAAAAACTAGCGAGGTGTAATTTAGGATCTGCATTTGGTGTACCTCCGAATTGATTGTTTTGCACCATTTGGATAATAACAGGTTTAAGCTCAAATGAATTAGCAGCTACATCAGGTCTAGGTTAGTGTTCATATTTTATTCCTTGATTGTTCATGTTGTTTTCCATTGTATCAGAATTTCTAGGCTCTCTTCTCAATCTTCAAATTTTTCTAACAGCGTGTTCTAATTCTGATTCGTAGGGTATAAGATTTTCAGATCCAAATTTACGCATACAATTTGAAATCAGTACACAGTAAAATAGTTAACTAAATATGAAAGAAAGTTGTAATTCAAGTAAAAATTTTCTAATAATCCTAATTTGTCCGTTACTCTAATTATGATTTTTGTTTACTCACTCCCTCACAACAAAACTCTGAATTCATATATAAAATCAAAGTCATACAAACTTCAATAATAAATAAATTTATCTCTAATTTCTCCCCAAGAAAACTCTTTGAAGTTCCTCTGAATCTCTTCCTTTCTTTACATCACACAGAATTCCTCTTCGAAGCGGCAAAGAGGAAGAAATCTCTCACTTTCCCTCCTCTCTTACAATCTCTCGAAGAATTCCTCACAGTTTAGACTCTCTACACTTGTTTCACACTTCAATTTTGAGTCTCCCCTCTCTTCAAGACCTTTCTAACATCCAGGACCCATCTAATTTTCGGCCAAAATATTCTTTTAAAGTTATGGATGAGCTTTCCCAAGAGTTGCCTAAGCATCCCTTCAAAATTTGTCCTCTTCCAAAGCCTGGTTGGACATAACTGCCAAGCTCGACGCAGGCGGCCTCGAGGGCGCCGTCGGCGGACCTTCTTAATGAATTGATTCTAGAGTCTCAAAAAAATCTCTCTGTCGGCGGGGTCGATGGCGCCGTCGGCGCCCTAGTTCAATTCCTCACATTTTGATTTTTTTTGCTCCAAATTCGCTTCTTTTTGTATCTTTTTGCTCTAATGACCCTATTTCATCATTCCTGCAACAAAACATCAAAAATATATTTCTTTAAGTACAATATCGTAAAAAACAGTATAAAATAGGTATGAAAATCTCAACATATTTTCCTTTGGTCAGTTGTGTTGACCAACTGCACAACTTTGTAGGCTTGAAGTCTTAATAACTTGGGATGACTGATCCATGTAACCTGGACTCATCCACCACTATCTGCTTAGGAAGTTTGACATTCGTACACATAGACACCTTTTGGCTTTGACGACAATTTTAGAAGTCCAGCAATCCAATCTTTGATAAAAACCATTCTTCCGCAACAATACACCTGACATCACCATCGCAATGAATCCTATCTTCCACACCAAAACTAAACATAAAGAAATTGACTTCCACTTTCTCCGGAATCACATCTCCACAGTGACTGTTTCGGTGAATCACATTGCCACACACGATCAAGTAATTGACAGTCTAATTGACGTGCTACTAAACTCAAGATTTTGTGATCTCAAAACCAAATTAACAATCCAAGACCTGAATTATTAAATTGAAGCACTACTAGCCTCGTGATTTTGTGATCTCAGAACCAAATTAACAATCCAAGACCTGAATTATTAATTTGAGTGGCTCTGTTACACATAATGCGCCTCAGTTGGTTAAAGCCACCAAGCTCATCTCCGCCATTCTTAACAACTTATTTTCTTATGTCCTTGCATAACTAATTCTATCTACACTATCTATACATCCCTATGTACAACATACTACTTATAGCAATCTAATTACTATTTATTTGTCTTCTGATGAAAATTTTAAAATTAAGTGCATACATTTTCTTTCTTGAAGACAACATTAAAAAACAGAGAATCCAGAGTATGGTCACTCCCAAGTGGTGTCAACATCTAGGCGGCAAGTATTCTAGCCACATAAAGTCATTTAGTATTAAAAAAGGAATTCCACATTTTCCATGTTTTTCTTGATTTTAATATTTTAACCGAGCAAGCACGTAAAAGAATAAATGTAATTATTTTTTTAAAAAAATTCCATAATTTTCAAGCTAGTATTTTATTACTTTTAGGGAAAAAAAATTTGCATGCTGAAAATAAAGAGAAATATTTTTGTATGTAAGACGTACGCAGAGTTACGTCCATATTAGGTTATTCAAAGGGTACAGATAGGTTGCACTTAGATTATACCTCTTATAATTATTCCTGAATATTTCCCGAAAACGAGTGCATTTGTTTTCTAACTTTCTTGATTAAAAATATTTTTCTTCATTACTTATCAATTAATTAAAGAAAGAAATTTAGGTTTTTTTTTTAATTTGATAATTATCGTACGCTTAAATATTAATATTCTATCTAAATAATTATTCATAATTATATTCATTTTTTAATTAATCATTAATATTTTTCTTAATATGTTTGTTTTCTGTACGTATAGAAAAATTTGGGAGTCATTTTTGTGCGCAACGGCTAATCAAACAGATAGACTGTCATTTAAAAAAGTAATAATTAATATTATAACGGGTCCGATGGCAAGAAAAAAATATTTAAATAATTAACAAAGGGGTATTATCGTTGTACATATAATGTCGATGAGACCCATACGATTAACTATTTTTGTAAAGGATAATTACTTATAGATCGTCCAAAAGATTTATATTTACAAATTAACCCAAGTGTTGATTTTTTGAACTTTCGAATTGATACATTTTTACGTGCCACTATCAGATTATTCAGAAATTGATAATATATAAAACAATGGGTTAGGGTTTTACCGTCAATTTTGCTATTCGTGTAAAAATGGATGAAGAGGTTAGTTGATTTGTAAATAATATGTTTTGGGTGACTTGAATGTAATTGCCACCTTTTTTTAAATAATGTTTTTTAAGAAAAAAAATATGCTGTCAATTTTAAAAGGTATTGTTTTTGTTTACAAAACCATTCTGCTTTGCTCTGTTGTGTTTGATGTATGAAATAATTGGATTTGGTTTTACTTAGGAGACCATCACTATACATGTCTAAAGCATTGAAGTAGACCTTCTACCAACTCATATCATGTTTGTTGAATCTAGACTTGTCTTGTGAGGCACGCCCAAAGATCGGAGTGGCATAAATCTAGACTGAGAAGTAGAGAGAGGTAGAGATGGATAAAGAAATGAAGGAATCCACACAGATTTGTCCCGTAGAGGCACGTTGGAGTGTTCACTGGCTATGTGATCCATTTTATACATTGTAAGTGGGGGTTACAAGTAAAAATGTGAGAGAGATTTCCCTACAAGGGTGAATCTCGAGAGAGAAGAGCCTAAGAGGCCAAAGACTAGAGAGGCAAAAGGCAAACGTTAAAAGCCTCCAATATATGCTAAAACTCTCTATTTATTAGAGATAGAGGGCCAAAGGTAAAAAACTACATGATTGCGCTCGCTTTAATAGGGGTATAATAAGACATTATTGACATTTGTCATTCTTTTTTATATTTTTAATTGATTCTGACACCTTTTTGTATAGCTTGGACCTACTACCTGATATGTTAGTTGTTCGGTCGTCCAAGCTGGAGTTGGTCAGCTATTTCCTTTGGGGGGTGTTGGTTGGACTTCACTCTAGAAAGCTGGTCAACTTTGAGAGTGGTAGTTGGTCGGCCTTTGTATGGTTGGTCGGCTTACTTGATTATAGTTAGTAAGTTGCCGGTCGGCTAGTGACTTTTTAGTCAGTCGTTGTAGCTTTTTATCAAAGTGATGCTCCTCATTTTACATCTTTTAATCTAAACAACTAAATTGACTCAAGATTCATGCAACCCTTTTTTGGGTGCACATATTAAGTTCTCCAATTTTTTTAATCTTTCATAGCGATAGTTGTGATAGGGATAATAAAATTTTTAATGCAATAAATCAAATCCTAAAAGTCATTATTTAATGCAATGATTAAACTCTCTAAATTTTTGTGCTCATAACGCTTATATATAAGACATAGTAGATAGTTCTAAGTATATTGAGTTCATCCCTCCTTGCATCCACTTGGTTTCTATGTTGTCTTTATAGAGAAGGGATCTGATTTGGTGCTTAAGCCTATTGACCGGGCAAATATGCTGGTTGTCTTTGGAGCAAGGAAGTAGTGAGGACTAGAAGGTGAGTCATAGTAGAAGAAGTGGGAGAAGAAGGTGGCTAGGATATCAAAGCCTTACTAGCAAGTGGAGGTGGAGGGGTAATCAGACTCAATCCGAGAGACATGATACACCAAAATAATATACTATTTTAAGCACATATTTTATACTTATTTTTGGTGATATTTCACTTTAAAGAAGGGTATTTTCATGTTTTTGTTGTAGGTATATCATTTTTTGGCATTTGGAGCAAAAATGACAAAAACAATGAAATTTGGAACTAAAACAGTGAATTTTGAGATTCTGGCGCATGATGCGCTGTTTGACAAAGAACTTGCGCATGATGCGCTAGATCAGTGCATGATGTGCTAGAGGCAACTTTTTGCAAATTAAGGCAGTTCAAGACAAATTTTGTGTGAATTTTCAAAGGGACACTTATTATACACACCTATTGGAGTAATTCAATGCATCTAGACACTTTGGAAGGTTCTTTTATGAAGGGATGTGTCTCTTTGATTAAATGACACATCTTTTAAATTCAAAAGAGTTGACTTTTGGAAGAGAATTTTGAATTCTTTTTCAAAGGAGACAACCCAAAACAAAAGAGAAAACTTCATAGAGAGGAGAAAGAGGGAGAGAGAGAAAGTTGGTGTGAGAGGCAAGAGGAGAGAAGATGAGATTTTCTTATAGGTTTGTAAGAGGAGAGGAAAAGTGAGAGATTTCTTCTTCATTACACTTCTATGAGAGAATTGAGTGGGATTGTAAAAAGAGAAAGGTTTGGAGAGAACTCCTATGGATTTGTCTTGGGAATGGTTGTGAGATAAGTTGTGTCTTTTATTTATTTTATTTTGTAAACTTGTTTTTATATATGAAATATGTGTTTTGTCGTATCTTTCTCCTGAATTCTTAGTAGTATTATTTATCCTTCTCCCTACCTTGAGATATGGTTTTGTGAAGAATTGAATTTGTTTTCTACGATTTTAAATGTTAATAATTTGTGACGATTTAAACTTTGATCTTCATTTACTTTTTGATCTTACTAATTAAAATGTTAAAACTTGTTGAGAGACATGTTCTAAAAATGGACATGATTTCTACAACATAGGGAGAATCACATTTGATTTCATGGAAGAGTATGTCATCCATGGGATTATGAGCAAATAAATAGGGAAATATACTTTGTTGGATGCAGAATTAAAAATTTTAAGGAAACAAATTAAAATCCCCAATTTGGTTCAATTGATTGGAAACTGATGCGAGATTGTTAGCCCTCAGGTGAGGGAGTAGTGGGAGCTCTGGAGTGGCAGTCGGTATCCTCCTAGCCTAACCATAAAATTAGGGACCAAACTCTAGATTAGTAAATATTTTTTATAACACTCGGAAGATGGTAAGAAATAATATTGCTCCTATTTAGCACAAAACAATTTTTATATATTTTTTCAAATGATTTCAATTTCTTCTCAATCCATATACTCTTTGTAAAGGGGAAGGATACTTTCTCAAATTTGAACTTTTCATCAAAACGAAAACTTTGTTTAGTTTTCATAATTTTACTTTTGAAAGATAGTTCTTAGTTAATTAACTTTTTTTTCAACTGCATTTTAAATTGCATTTACCTTAGTAGTTAATATTCAAACTTTGCACTTTACTTTTATTTTTGTATTTTTATATTATAAAATCGTTTTAAAAACTTACTTCAAGGATTTTCTAACTTCCTTGTGAGATCGACATCTATGAATCCATTAGAGCCCTTTATTACTTGAGAGACACATATACTTGCGTTGATTTTAACTGGGATTTGACAATTTAAAAAGAGTTTTAAAAGATAAACTATTTTCATAAAAGGTATTTTTGTAGGGATTATATTACATATTTATTATATATCTTCTGTATATAATTTTGGAATATTGAAAAATATTTGAAATATTTACACACTAAATCTACCCTGCCCATCAAAACTCTAAGGAAAGTTCAACCCAACACAGCGAAGAAGTTGGTTGGTTCAGAGGTTGGTCTGTCAACAAAAGCTTCTATTGGGGTTTTGGATTAGCAAAAAATAACTAGAGCTCTCCCACCGAATGATGTTTTAAGAGTTGGTGGTATTGATTAACCGATTAGAGGGAAGGGGACGATTATGATCTCTCATCATTAGATATAGGAGGAGCTACTTGGTCCAAGCTGAATTGGATCTTAGGTTTGTGTTTTCATTTTTTTTCTTTTTAGCAAAATTTTTTATCTACTGCTCATCGACTTTTGTTTCTTATAGTAAAGGACATTTGGATCTGGACTTTCCGAATTCTTCGTTATAGCTGAAATCCAACTGTGCTAGCAACTTCTGCACCCTAAGTGTTGGTTGATAATTACAAGAACATGGTCAACCACTCAGTTGATCCTGTGAAGATCTGGGAGGAAACTGAGGCATGTCGGATGTTTTTGATAACCACGACTTATTGCCTAGGTGAGATGAAAGTTTTTTGGGTAAGGTGAGAGGGGGATCTTCATGTAGTGCTGGAGAATGCGTAAGGGAGAACCAATTTTTAGCATGAGTTTTTAACTCAAGGAAAATGCTTTTGTAATGAAGGCCCATATTGAGGCTAGTTGAACAAACTAGTTTAAGCTTAGTTGTCAAACGATGTATAAGATGCTGGTTAGAAAGAGTTTAGTCTTGACTAAGGCGGTCGAGGACCAGTTTGTAAAATATCTTCTGTCGGATTAAAATCTGAGTGCAGTTAACTTATTGTTGAATTAAAAATATTTAATTTTTTTTCCTTCTTATTTTTTTTGTTGTTCTCAAAATCTCGTGTAACCTTTTAACTTCCAATGGGTCCTTATATATAGGAGTTGAGGGGTTCAATTGTGTGATTGTTGTCTTTTCTCTCAGAGTTCTGATTCCTAATATTTCTTTTGCCATTCATTTATTTGATGGTTTCAAAGAAAAATCTGCATACTTTTGGTTTGGTAGCTACAACCGGGCAGTCCCCTCTTCGTCTGAAGTAGAGGGGGCCTTTGACTTCAACTCGACCACTAGGTTCAGAGCTACTCCCCCAAATAAGAAAGCAGCCATCATGTTTGGTGAAAGGTTAGTGGCCTACAAAGAACATCTACGGAATGGATTGAAACTACCCATGTGTGAGAGCTTAGAATGATTTTCAACTGATATGGTATCATTCCAGTGTAGATCAAACCAGACTTGATCATGACGATACTAACCTATGTTTCTTTCTACCGATGGAAAAAGATTCTATGGTTAACTGATTTACTCAGTCACATATTTTGTATTTGAATGGATTCAGAAGGATACAACCAATTTTTCATTATCGATCAACTACAATTTTAAGGCTTCAAAAATAAGGTCAAGAACTATAAGTATAACATTTCATTGCCTTGCATTTTGAGAGTCGGAGCATCATGATTGTGCCAAGAAGTGATACCTTCAAGGTAGAATGATACAGGATAATCCATAGTCAAGGGGATAATATTGATGGAAAGTTTCTCTCAATTCTCCAGTACACAAATCCGGTGACTGTGATCATGGCCTTGTTCCCAATTATATTCTGACAAATGACAACAGACTTGAGGGCTGCCTCTTACACTAAAGAGGTCAAGCGAGAGAGAAAGGTTATCATTCGGATGAACAAGAAGATAGCCAAAGTTGAGGCCATGATGAAAGGATTTCCCAAGAAGGAAGTTGCAGTGATTAAAGGAAGGCCGACTAAGTTCTTTGATGAAGTAGTCAGCTCAGTAGGTGAGGACATTCTTTTCTCTATTTTGTAGTTATGGTTGTGATCTAACTAATTTTGAATATTGAACTAACCATCGTTGTACGGAGATGTTCGGTTCATGGAAACTTTGATACATATCTATTGAAAGCAGCTTCTACGGAGCCATTCTGTTTTCCAGAAGAAAGTGGTGTTGAAGAATCTTTTAAGGAAGAGGTGATAGCACAATCAGCTTTCTCTTGCCATGACCCCTTATTCATTAGTTTATCTTCTAGGAGTGAGAACAAATCACTTGCCTCTACTTCCTAATAATAGTCCAAAAATACTTAAAGTAAGTATCTCTAGAGGAAGTACATCATAGGGAAGGGAAGGAACATGTTGCTGAGTTGACTACTTCACCTCCTCTTCAATATCAAAAAAATGGAAAGGAATCCAAAATGGACTACGCTTCTTGTGAGAGCTAGGGGGCTAAGATTTAGAATTCTTCTGATGCCTGATACATAGCCATCCATCAAGAGGTGTATTAGTGTAGTGCTTTTCCATTGATTGAAGTCTGCCCGTCCAGCTTTGTGGACGTGATCTGGCTAATTGCATTTGCTAAGACTCTCCAGGCACTTGAGCAACTCAAAATTTGTAAGAAAGTTGATTGCTACCAGCTTAAATAATGGGAGGCTTTTTACATCCAGTAAATGACACTTTGCCAAGCTGAGATGAAGTAGGTCGCTGACCAAAGGAAAATATGTTGAGATTTTCATACCTATTTAATACTATTTTTGATGATATTACACTTTAAAGAAAGATATTTTTGATGTTTTATTGCAGGAATGATGAATTAGGGTCATTGGAGCAAAAATATGCAAAAAGGACCAAAATGTGAATATTGAACTAGGCCGCCGATGACATTTTCGACGTCGCCGACGACAAGATTTTCCGGAGACTACAAGACAAAAATTATCTAGAAGCCCGCTGACAGCGCACTCGAGGCCGCCGATGGCGAGATCGACGGTTATGCCTACTCAAGCTTTGGATAATGCCAAATTTTGAAGGGATGCTTAGGCAACTCTTGGGAAAGCTCATCTACAACTTTAAAAGAACATTTTGGTAGAAAATAGAAGAAGTTTGCTTAGGCAACTCTTGGGAAAGCTCATCTACAACTTTAAAAGAACATTTTGGCCGAAAATAGAAGGGAAAGCTCATCTACAACTTTAAAAGAACATTTTGGCCAAAAATAGAAGAAGTCTAAGGAGAGATTTCTTCCTCCTTGCTACTTCGAAGAGGAATTCTATGTGCTGTAAAGAAAGGAAGAGATTCAGAGGAACTTCAAGGAGTGTTCTTGGGGAGAAATTAGAGATAAGTTATTTACTTGTTGTAGTTTGTATGACTTTAATGTTATATATGAATTTTGAGTTTTGTTGTGTTTTTCCCATGAGTTCTAAGTAGTTTTCTCTGACTTTCTTCTTGTCTAGAGTTTTGTGAAATAGTGATTTGAATTGATGAAGCCATGAAAATTTTTCTCCTTATCTTGAGATTTGTGAAATGGTGATTTGAATTGGTGAAGCCACGAAAATGTTTAAGAATTTGTGATGATCTTTTCACTTCAATCTTAATTTACTTTCAATCTGGCCAATTGATTTGTTAAATTATGTAATTGGCAAAACCATGAAAATGTTTTTGGTAATTTGAATTGGTGAAGCCATGAAAATGTTAAAGAAATTGTGATGATCTTTTCACTTCAATCTTAATTTATTGGAGCCATGAAAATTTTAAAAAAATTATGATGATCTTTTCACTTCGATCTTAATTTACATGAAGCCATGAAAATGTTTGAGAAATTGTGATGATCTTTTCACTTCGATCTTAATTTACTTTCAAATCTGGAATTGATTTGTTTAAAATATGTTGAGTTTTACAACTAAAGTGAAGATTATATCCAAGATTTAGGGAGGTCAAAGCCCAATTGATTTGTTAAAATATGTTGAGTTTTACAACTAAAGTGAAGATTACATCCAAGATTCAATTGATTTGTTTAAAATATGTTGAGTTTTACAACTAAAGTGAAGATTATATCCAAGATTTAGGGAGGTCAAAGCCAATTGATTTGTTAAAATATGTTGAGTTTTACAACTAAAGTGAAGATTACATCTAAGATTCATGGAGGTCAAAAAAATGTTTAAGAAATTGTGATGATCTTTTCACTTTGATCTTAATTTATTTTCAATCTGGTCATAAATGTTAAAGAAGTTGTGATGATCTTTTCACTTTGATCTTAATTTACCTTCAATCTGGCCAATAATGTTTAAGAAATTGTGATGATCTTTTCACTTTGATCTTAATTTGCTTTCAATTTGACCAATTATTTGTTAAAATATGTTGAGTTTTACAACTAAAGTGAAGATTACATCCAAGATTGAGGGAGGTTTTAAAATATGTTGAGTTTTACAACTAAAGTGAAGATTACATCCAAGATTTATGGAGGTCAAAATAAAATATGTTGAGTTTTACAACTAAAGTGAAGATTACATCCAAGATTTAGGGAGGTCAAAGCCATTGGAAGTATGTTGAGTTTTACAACTAAAGTGAAGATTACATCCAAGATTCAGGGAGATCAAAGCCCTTAGAAATTGGGTGCAAATAAATAGGGAAATGGTTGAGTTTTACAACTAAAGTGAAGATTACATCCAAGATTCAAGGAGGTCAAAGCCCTTGGAAATTGGGTGCAAATAAATATAGTTTTACAACTAAGGTGAAGATTACATCCAAGATTTAGGGAGGTCAAAGTCCTTGAAAGTTAGTTTTTACAACTAAAGTGAAGGTTACATCCAAGATTCAGGGAGGTCAAAGCCCTTGGAAGTTGGTGCAAATAAATAGGAAAATAATACTATGGCGTAGAATTGAAGATTTTAGAGTGACAGACTAAAATCCCCAATTCGGTCCTATCGTTTGGCTGTGATTTAGGGAGGTCAAAGCCCTTGGAAGTTGGGTGCAAATAAATAGGGAAATAAAATTATCGGTATTTAGGGAGGTCAAAGCCCTTGGAAGTTGGGTGCAAATAAATAAGGAAATAAATTATCATTAGGGAGGTCAAAGCCCTTGGAAGTTGGGTGCAAATAAATAGGGAAATAATATTATCAGGCTAGAATTGGAGATTTTAGAGTGACAGACTAAAATCCCCAATTCGGTCCTATCGTTTGGGTGCTAAATTAATTCAGGGAGGTCAAAGCCCTTGGAAGTTGGGTGCAAATAAATAGAGAAATAATTTTACCGGGGCGTAGAATTATATTTTGAGTGACAGACTAAAATCCCCAATTCGGTCCTATCGTTTAGGTGCTGAAGTGTAGATGTTAGCCATCAGGTGTGACAGACTAAAATCCTCAATTTGGTCCTATCGTTTGGGTGTTGAAGTGTAGATGTTAGCCCTCAGGCCTGACAGACTAAAATCCCCAATTCGGTCCTATCGTTTGGGTGCTGATGTGTAGATGTTAGCCCGCAGAAGTTGGGTGCAAATAAATAGGGAAATATTATTATCGGGCGTAGAATTGTATTTTAGAGTGGGAAGTTGGGTGCAAATAAATAGGGAAATAATATTATCGGGCGTATAATTGGAGATTTTAGAGTGAGAGACTAAAATCCCCAATTCGGTCCTATTGTTTGGGTGCTGAAGTGTAGATGTTAGCCCTCAGATTTGGGTGCAAATAAATATGGAAATAAAATTATCGGGCGTAGAATTGGAGATTTTAGAGTGACAATTGGAAGTTGGGTGAAAATAAATAGGGAAATAAAATTATCAGGCGTAGAATTGGAGATTTTAGAGTGACAGAAAAATCCCCAATTTGGTCCTATCGTTTGGGTGCTGAAGTGTAGATGTTAGCCCTCAGGCGAGGAAATAAATAGGAAAATAAAATTATCGGGTTTAGGGAGGTCAAAGCCCTTGGAAGTTGGGTGCAAATAAATAGGGAAATAATATTATCAGGCTAGAATTGGAGATTTTAGAGTGACAGACTAAAATCCCCAATTCGGTCCTATCGTTTGGGTGCTAAATTAATTCAGGGAGGTCAAAGCCCTTGGAAGTTGGGTGCAAATAAATAGAGAAATAATTTTACCGGGGCGTAGAATTATATTTTGATTGGAAGTTGGGTGAAAATAAATAGGGAAATAAAATTATCAGGCGTAGAATTGGAGATTTTAGAGTGACAGAAAAATCCCCAATTTGGTCCTATCGTTTGGGTGCTGAAGTGTAGATGTTAGCCCTCAGGCGAGGAAATAAATAGGAAAATAAAATTATCGGGTTTAGGGAGGTCAAAGCCCTTGGAAGTTGGGTGCAAATAAATAGGGAAATAATATTATCAGGCTAGAATTGGAGATTTTAGAGTGACAGACTAAAATCCCCAATTCGGTCCTATCGTTTGGGTGCTAAATTAATTCAGGGAGGTCAAAGCCCTTGGAAGTTGGGTGCAAATAAATAGAGAAATAATTTTACCGGGGCGTAGAATTATATTTTAGAGTGGGAAGTTGGGTGCAAATAAATAGGGAAATAATATTATCGGGCGTATAATTGGAGATTTTAGAGTGAGAGACTAAAATCCCCAATTCGGTCCTATCGTTTGGGTGCTGATGTATAGATGTTAGCCCTCAGCTGAGGGGAACCTAGGAGATCCGAAGTGAGAGTCGGTTTCCTCCCAGCCTAGCTGCAGAATCAGTAACCAAGCATAGGATTAGTCAATTTCTTTATGCCTGGACCAAAGGGTAAAGAATAGGTATGCTCCTATTTGGCACAATATAATTTTAACCTATGCCTGGACCAAAGGGTAAAGAATAGGTATGCTCCTATTTGACACAATATAATTTGAACTGACCTGGACCAAAGGGTAAAGAATATGTATGCTCCTATTTGGCACAATATAAATTGAACTAATTTAAAGGGTAAAGAATAGGTATGCTCCTATTTGGCACAATACAATTTGAACTGATTCACTTTATTCGCCTAGCTGCAGAATCAGTAACCAAGCATAGGATTGTTCAATGTTTGTTATGCCTGGACCGATGCAGATTCAGTAAACAAGCGTAGGATTAATCAATGTTCTTTATGCCTGGACCAAAGGGTAACACGCAGATTCAGTAAACAAGTGTAGGATTAGTCAATGTTTTTTATGCCTGGACCAAAGGGTAAAGAATAGTCAGTAAACAAGCGTAGGATTAGTCAATGTTCTTTATGTCAGGACCAAAGGGTAAAGAATAGGTGCTCCTGTTTGGCACAATATAAATTGAACTAATTCATTTTATCCATTCACTATAATTTCTTGAAAAGGAGAATGATGCTTTCTTATATGCCCTACTTTCTATCATTAGTTACTTATTAGTTATTAAAATTATCTATTTATTTCAATTGTCTATTAGTGACAGATAAGCATATTGAACGTCGTTGTTGTGATTAAAGTCTTGCTTTTTTAAAGTCTTAGTCCGTAATTCTAAACAACTCTCTATGGGATCAATATCTAGGACTCCATTAGAGCCCTATATTACTTGAGCGATACGTATACTTGCGTTGACAAATTTGACTTTAACATTATTGAATATTATAATTATACATCTTAACCAAATCAGACACATCTATAAAGTTGCAATCAATTCTTTGGAGATAGTTGCTGGAAATTAAAATCTTCTAGTAGCGTCATCAAATTTTTAAATTTGTCGATTACAAAAAAAGTCGGTCAAGTTTTTGGCGCTGTTGCCGGGGAATGATTGAGTGAGTGAGTAAAATCATGATCATAGTAACGAACAAATTAGGATTATTAGAAAAGTTTAACTTAAATTGCAACTTATTTTATATTTATTTTTATGTTAATTATATTACTAAGTACTGATTTCAAATTGTATGCGTAAGTTTGGACTTGAAAATCTTATACCCTACGATTCGGAATTAGAACACACTGTTAGAAGGATTAGAAAATTAAGAGGAGAACCTAGAAATTCTGATACAATGGAAAACAACCTGAACAATCACAGAATAAAAAATGAGCACCAACCTAGACCCTTAAGAGATTATGCAAATCCTACAGCTATGAGATTCACTTATCTATCCAAAATCCTGATGTAGCTGCTAATTCATTTGAGCTTAAACCTTCTATTATCCAAATGGTACAAAACAATCAATTTAGCTAATTCATTTGAGCTTAAACCTGCTATTATCCAAATGGTACAAAACAATCAATTTGGAGACCAAATGAAGATCCTAACTTACACCTCGCTAGTTTTTTAGAACTATGTGCTACTTTTAAATAGGATAAATGAAGATCCTAATTTACATCTCGCTAGTTTTTTAGAACTATGTGCTACTTTTAAATATGGTAGAGTCTCAAATGATGCTATTAGATTTAGACTTTTTCCTTTTTCACTGAGGGATAAGGCTAAGATGTGGTTAAATTTATTAGCACCTGGATCTATTAGAACTTGGGAAGAACTTTCACAGAAATTTTTATCCAAATATTTCCCTCCAACCAAAACTGCTAAACTAAGAAATGACATAACATCGTTCTGTTAGATTGATGAAGAGTTAATATATGAAGCTTGGGAGAGATTTAAAGATCTTCTTAGGAATTGTCCTCATTATTCGTTACTAGATTGGTTAATAATTCAAACTTTTTATAATGGATTAGTGGGATCTCTTAGATCGATTATAGATGCTGTGACTGGTGGTTCTCTAATGTCAAAACCTTTTGATGAGCCTTATTCATTAATAGAAGAGATGGCTACCAACAATTTTCAATGGCCCATGGGTAAATCCTAAAAGAGTAGATTATTCATTAATAGAAGAGATGGCTACCAACAATTTTCAATGGACCTCTGAAAGGGTAAATCTTAAAAGAGTAGCTAGTATCATTCTGATGCAATATCTATGTTAGCTTCGCAGATTGCTGCAATATCAAAGAAATTAGATCATTGTGTCTGAACGGGTAAATCCTAAAAGAGTAGTTAGTATCCATGATTCTGATGCAATATCTATGTTTCTAAAAGAGTAGCTAGTATCCATGATTCTGATGCAATATCTACGTTAGCTTCACAGATTGCTACTAAAAGAGTAGCTAGTATCCATGATTCTGATGCAATATCTATGTTAGCTTCACAAATTACTGTTAGCTAGTATCCATGATTCTGCTGCAATATCTATGTTAGCTTTGCAGATTGCTGCAATATCAAAAGTATCCATGATTCTAATGCAATATCTATGTTTGCTTCGCAGATTGTTGCAATATCAAAGAATTTAGATCATTATGGGATGATTATTCTTCAACACCTCCTATGATGGAAGAAAATTCATCTGGGCAATTTGTGGATGTTCAGCCTTCATATGAGGCCTTAAATGCTATTAACCGTTATTAAATTATTATAACCCAGGTTGGAAGAATCATCCAAATTTTAATTGGAATAACAATTCTTCTAAAAATCAACAATGGTCAAACAACCCAGTGAACTCATTAGGAAATTCATCCAACCAGGGAAATGTTAACTATAGACCTTCTTATCCTCCAAGATTTAACAGTAATAATCAAATTAAGGAGAAGAAATTATCTATGAAAGAGCTGATATTAAACATGGGTCAACAATTACAGAAGGAAGAGCTGATATTAAACATGGGTCAACAATTGCAGAATCAAGGAAATCAATTACAAATTATAGAGCTGATATTAAACATGGGTCAACAATTACAGAATCAAGGAAATCAATTACAAATTCATGAAATCAATTACAACATCAAGGAACTGCTATCAAGAATATTGAAAACCAATTAGGGCATATCGCAACTGCGCTTAGCAACCGAACATTAGGAACTTTTCCGAGTACTGTGGAACCAAATCCTAAAGATGAAGGAAAAGAAAAAACCAAGGCGATTCAATTTACGAAGTGGAAAAGAATTAGAGACAAGAGTGCAAAAAGAAATAGAAACTAAAAAAGAGAAAGTGGATACCGAAAAAGAAAAGGATCATGAGTACCCAAATTTAAAGTATCCATTTACACCAATGAAAATTACTGTGGAGAATCCTCCACTACTGTTTCCTTAAAGGTTGAAGCAACACAAATAGAATAAAATTTTTTTCAAATTTTTAGAAATTCTTAAGAAGTTAATGGTGAACATTCCCTTCGTAGAAGCTTTAGAGCAGATGCCCAATTATGTGAAATTTATGAAAGATATTCTGAACAAGAAAAGGAAGTTCACGAACAACGAAACTGTTGCACTTAGCGAAGAGTGTAGTGCAATTATTCAGAAAAAGCTTCCTGAAAAATTAAAAGATCCTGGTAGCTTCACTATACCGTGTGCTATCAGTAAAAAAAATTATGGCAGAGCTTTATGTGACTTGGGAGCCAGCATTAATCTTATGCCTCTATCAATTTTCAAAAGATTAGGACTAGGAGAAGTCTCACCTACTTCTGTAAATCTACAGTTAGCGGATCGTTCAGTTACATATCCTAAGGGGGTTATAGAAGATGTCGTAACTCTACAGTTAGCGAATCGTTCAATTACATATCCTAAGGGAGTTATAGAAGATGTGTTAAAAATTTATCTTTCGTTACATATCCTAAGGGAGTTATAGAAGATGTGTTAGTAAAAGTTGACAAATTTATCTTTTTTTAGCAGATCGATCAATTACATATCCTAAGGGAGTTATAAGAGATGCGTTAGTAAAAGTTGATATGGATTTCATTGTTTTAGATATGGAGGAAGATAAAGAAATACCTATCATTTTAGGAAGACCATATTTAGCTACTGGAAAAGCTATGATAGATGTTCAAAAAGGAGAATTAACTATGAGAGTAAATGATCAAGAAGTAACTTTTAACATTACGAAATCTATGAAATACCCTGCTGTTGGAAGAGATAATGAGTGTTTTTGCATGGAAGTTATTGAACATCTACTGAACATTTTAAAGAACATTTTGAAGGTACAAAGTATTTTGAAAAAGAGGAGCATTTTGAAGAACAAATTGAAGAGAATGATGAAATTATTTTGAATAAATTAGAAAATGAAGAATTAGATTATGTTCAGGAAAGATTTGAGATGTTGGACATTACCGAAAGTGCTGATTAGAATCTACTTCCATCAATTATAAAATCACCTGAACTTGAGTGAAAACATTACCTAACTACTTGAAGTATGCGTTTTTGGGAGACTCATCTACATTACTTGTTATTATATCTTCAGAATTAAAAGAACTACAAGAGCAAAGACTGTTAGACACATTAAAAAGATATAAGAAAGCTTTTGGTTTGACCTTAGCTGATATTAAAGGAATTAGTCCTTCATTCTGTATGCACAAATTTATATTAGATGAAAAATGTAAACCAAAAGTTGATCCACAAAGGATATTGAATCTGATGATAAAGAAGTAGTTAAAAAGGAAATTTTGAAATGGTTAGACACTAGAATTATATATCCTATTTCAGATAATGCATGGGTAAGTCTAATTCATTTGTTCCTAAGAAAGGAGGAGTGACTGTTGAAACAAAAGAAAATAATGAATTAATACCTATCAGACAAGTTACGTAAGGAGGAGTGACTGTTGAAACAAAAGAAAATAATGAATTAATACCTATCAGACAAGTTACTTGAGGAGAGTGACTGTTGAAACAAAAGAAAATAATGAATTAATACCTATCAGACAAGTTACTGGGTGGCGTATTTCCATTGATTATAGAAAATTAAACACTGTCATTAGGAAAGATCACTTCCCTTTACCCATTTTCGATCAAATAGTGGATAGACTTGCTCGACACAAATATTTTTGCTTTTTTGATGGATATACCAGTTACCATCAAATTCCTAAGTCTCCTGAGGATAAAAAAAAGACAACATTTACTAGTCCTTTTGGAACTTTTGCTTTTAGAAGAATACCTTTCGGATTATGTAATGCACCTGTAACATTCCAGAGATGTATGATGTTCATATTTAGTAAGTTAATTGATGATGGATTGGAAGTATTTATGGATGATTTCTTTGTATTCTGAACATCAATTGACACATGCTAAAATTACCTTGAAAAAAATTTGGAGTTATGCGAAAGAACTAATTTAGTTCTAAATTGGGAGAAATGTCAATTTATGGTTGCAGGAGGAATTGTGTTAGGGCATAAAATTTCAAAAGATGGTATGGAAGCAGACCCTTCAAATATTCAAGTCATATCTAAACTAACACCTCCTACTAATGTAAGAGAAGTTAGGAGTTTTTATGGACATGTCGGTTTTTACAAGCGTTTTATTAAAAATTTCTCAGAAGTTACTAAACCTCTATGCCAACTTTTAGAAAAGGACAAGAAATTTGAATTTACTAAAAGCTGTTTAAATGCCTTTGAGTTATTAAAAGAAAAATTAATCATATCCCCTATTATAATTTCACCTAACTGGGAGAAACCATTTGAACTAATGTGTGATGCTAGTGATTATGCTATTAGAGTGGTTCTTAGACAAAGGTACGAAAAGATTTTTAAAGTGATATACTACGCTAGTAAAACTCTTAATGATGCTTAAATTAACTATACTGTTACTGAAAAAGAGTTACTGATAATTATATACTTTAGACAAATTTAGATCTTATTTAATTGGAGCTAAATGTATTGTGCATACTGATCACTCTGCTATTAAATTTCTAATGCAAAAGAAGAGTGNGCCAAATTTATTTGGGAAGAAAAATGCCAGCGGGCCTTTGAGGACGTTAAACAATATTTAATGACACCTTTTGTTTTGGCAGCCCCTATCTCAGGGAAACCGTTGGTACTTTATACCTCGGCTTTGGATGACTCTCTTGGAGCCCTCTTAGCCCAAGTCAATGAGGAGGGAAAAGAAAATGCTCTCTACTACTTGAGTCGTGGTCTAATACAGATGGAGATAAGGTATCCACCTATTGAAAAGCATTGTCTGACACTAATTTTCACCGCTCAAAAGCTTAAACACTACATGCTTTCTCACAAGATTACCCTAATTTTGAAAGTTAATCCATTGCAATATTTGATGACCCGATCGACACTCTCCGGATGTTTAGCGAGATGGTCAATGATCTTATTGTAGTTTGATATAACTTTTGTGCCCATCCTTGCTATCAAGGGACAGATTTTAGCAGATTTTCTCGCTGCACACCCACTGCCAGCTGGGTCCTCTCTCAACGATGAGTTACCAGACGAGCATATACTACAGCTAAAAAATGTACTTTGATGGTGCTTCGTCAGCCAGGAAAGACAAGGGATCAGGCACAGTTATACCAGACAAGGCAGTGACCGGTTTGATCTTTATTACGCCAGATAAGGGTATGTTGAGGTTTTCGTACCACCTGATGGTGCCATGTACCAACAATGAAGCAGAATATGAAGCTTTAATCACCGGATTGGAGTTGGCGATTTCAAACGATATAAGGAACATTGCCATTTATGGTACCTCAGAACTTGTCATCCAGCAAGTCGCTGGACAATACAAAATTCTGAAACCAAGTTTAGCAGAATACCATCTGTATGCGATGAAGCTCCTGGAACAGATTCCTGAGGTGACTTTCTAACGGAGTCCTCGGGGAGATAATGCTCATGCTGACGCTTTAGCAAAACTCACTAAGGAAATGGCGTATCCCCTGGAGGATTTCATCAAAGTCATGGTGCAAGGAAGATGAGTCTTGTCTTGAAGCGACTCCAAAACTCTACACAAGCTTAGAGAAGAAGAAATAATAAATACAGTTGCGGATATTAATGAAGATTGGTGCAAGCCATTAATAGAATATTTTCATACTGGAAAGCTGCCAGAGGCCAAGTCTGAGGCACACCACATCACAAGAAGGCCCATGTTTTACGCCCTGGTGGGAAATGTTCTCTACAGAAGATCGTTCAACCAAATGTAGCTACGGTGTTTGAGCAGAGCCGAGGCACAAAATATTGTCAAAGAAGTACATGTCGGATCGTTATCACTCACCAGTCGGGACCAAAAATGAAAATGAAGATCAAAAGACTCGGATATTATTACAGCCAGAAGATGTCACCAATGCCAAGTGCATGGGGTGGTCTTACACCAGCCTCCGAATGTGTTGCTCCCAACTGGCCATTCGAGTGTTGGGACACAGACATAATAGGTCTGATAGACCCTCCATCTTCTAATAGGAACTAATTCATACTTGCCGCTACAGATTACTTCTCCAAATGGGCAGAGGCAGTACCGTTACATGAGATTACGGCACAACACGTCCTTCAATTTCTCAAATGCCAAATCGTCTACCGTTTTGGAGTATCGCGAAGAATAATCTTTGACAATGGGACAACTTTTAAAAGTACAAAGATCAACAATTTTGTTAGAAGACATGGGATAGATTGAAGATTCTCTACAATTTACTATCCCAAAGCAAATGGTCTTGGTACAAATTTGAAAAAACACTGGATGAAAATAAAAGAGATTGGCACAACAAACTGTTAGAAGCCTTGTGGGCCTACCAGACGACTTTCAGGACTCCCACTCAGTGTACACCTTATATGCTCGTAGGCCTACCGGACGACTTTCAGGACTCCCACTCAGTGTACACCTTATATGCTCGTGTACGGGATCGAGGCTGTGCTACCGCTAGAGATCGAGACACCATCTCTCAGAGTCGCCATTGCCAACCAACTTACAACAGAAGAAAGCACAAAACTCAAGCTTGAAGAATTGGAGAGTCTCAAGGAAAAATGATTAGAAGCACAACAACATTTGGAGCTCTACCAGGCAAAGATGGTATAAGCTCATGACAAATTGGTCCACCCAAGGACACTTGTGCTAAAAAAACCTATTCTTGCTCGCCAGAAAATAGGTGAAAAATTCGAGCCAACTTTGGAGGGACCATTTGTCATTGAAAGGGTTTATACTTGAGGAGCCTACCAGTTAGTGGACTTCCGGGGTGAAAGACCCATGTTACCGATAAATGGACGATACCTGAAAACCTATTACGCAGCCAGATGTCGCCAGCCTCCGCTTGCCTTTGGTTGCTTTGAAACTTTGAAACTTTGATTGTTTTAGGGTTTTCTATGTGGCCAAATGTCTATGACCAAGTCCAAACTTTGTAATTAACCTCAATATAATGAAAGTTTTGGAAATTAAAAAAAATAATCATAAACAAGTGAATAACAAAACAAATTTACTTTTAAAATCAACCAAATGAAATTAAATCTTTAAAAACACATTTTTGAAAAATCAATTGTGAAAAAAACAACAAGAAAATAAAACAAACATGTTGAGTGGATACTTCCGTTTTGGGAATTTCCTACTCTTTGTGCGCGCAGCACAACCATCGTTATCTACACTAACTCTCTGAACATCCTCACAGAATTTCACATTCTGCACATAACTCCACAAAGCTCTACAAATCTTCTTCAAAATCAACCTTCTCATATAACACACTACCGCAAATTCAACATCACATGCTCTTTGTAAATTTCATATCACATCTTCAATTCAGTACCTAAATCCTACTCATCTTTGAATTGATACTTACATTTCAATTCTCACATCTTTGAATTGATACTTACATTTCGATCAATTCTCACATCTTCGAATTGATACCTACATTTCAATTCTCACCATCTTTGAATTGATACCTACATTTCAATTCTCACTATCTTGAATTGATACCTACATTTCAATTCTCACATCTTTGAATTGATACTTACATTTCAATTCTCATATCTTACAATTGATATTTCAATTCTTTCATCTTCGAATTGATATTTACATTTCAAGATCGATACTTAAATTTTGACTCTCTCCTTAAAACTGATACCTAAATTTCTCATTTCTGAATCAGTCCCACATTTCTCATTCTTTACATTTGAGTTCGGTCCTTACATTCCGACACCTTCTTTTGAGAATTGACCTACATTTGAATTCTCATTTCCGAATCAGTCCTAAATATTTGATTTTTTACGTTTGAGGTCGGTCCTTACATTCC
>JXCR01095814.1:42147-133708 GCA_002079205.1 Phalaenopsis hybrid cultivar | reverse complement strand
TGGATCAACTCTTGGTTTATATTGTTCATCTAATATAATTATGTGCATACAGATTGAAGGATTGATTCCCTTAATATCAACTAAGGTCCAACCAAAAGCTTTCTTATATCTTTTTAATGTATCTAACAGTCTTTGCTCTTACAGATCATTTAATTCTGAAGATATAATAACAGGTAATGTAAATGAGTCTCCTAAAAATAGATACTTCAAGTGACTAGGCAATACTTTCATCTCAAGTTCAGGTGGTTTTGTAATCGATGGAAATAGATTTTTATCGGCATTTTCTGTAATATCCAACATCTCAAATCTTTCCTAAACATAATCTAATTTTTCATTTTCTAATTCGTCTAAAATAACTTCGTCATTCTCTTCAGATTGTCCTTTCTCTTCAAAATGTTCTTCTTTTTCAAAATGCTTTTTTTCTTCAAAATGTTCTTTAAAATGTTCGTTCAGTAGATGTTCAATAATTTTCATGCAAAAACATTCTTTATCTCTTTTAACAGCAGGGTATTTCATAGATTTCACAATGTTAAAAGTCACCTCTTGATCATTAACTCTCATAGTTAATTCTCAAATAGCTTTTCCAGTAGCTAAAAATGGTCTCCCTAAAATGATAGGTATTTTTTTATCTTCCTCTATATCTAAAATGCTTTTTCCAGTAGCTAAAAATGGTCTCCCTAAAATGATAGGTATTTCTTTATCTTCCTCCATATCTAGAACAATGAAATCCACAAAAATGGTCTCCCTAAAATGATAGGTATTTCTTTATCTTCCTCCATATCTAAAAAAATGAAATCCACAAGAAAGATAAATTTTTCCACTTTTACTAACACATCTTCTATAACTCTCTAAGGATATGTAATTGAACGATATGCTAACTGTAGAGTTACAGAAGTAGGTGGGACTTCTCCTAATCCTAATCTTATGAAAATTGATAGAGGCATAAGATTAATGCTGGCTCCATCACATAAAGCTCTTCCATAAAATTTTTCACCTATCGCACATGGGGTTAATGCTGGCTCCAAAATCACATAAAGCTCTTCCATAGAATTTTTCACCGATAGCACACGTTATAGTGAAACTGCCAGGATCTTTTAATTTTTCAGGAAGCTTTTTTTGAATAATTGCACTACAATCTTCGCTAAGTGCTACAGTTTCATTATCCGTAAACTTCCTTTTCTTGTTCAGAATATCTTTTATAAATCTCACATAATTGGGCATTTGCTTTAAAGCTTCTAGAAAGGAATGTTTACTGTTAATTTCTTATGAATTTCTAAAAATTTCGAAAATTGTTTATTTTGTTTGAGCTTCTACGAAGGGAATATTCACCGTTAACTTCTTAATAATTTCTAAAAATTTTGAAAATTGTTTATTCTCTTTATTGTGCTTATTCACCGTTAACTTCTTAAGAATTTCTAAAAATTTTGAAAATTTTTTATTCTGTTTATGTTGCTTCAGTCTTTGAAAAAGGCGTTTCTAAAAATTTTGAAAATTGTTTATTCTGTTTATGTTGCTTCAATCTTTGAGGAAACGGCGGTGGGGTTTCTCCACAGTAATTTTCATTGGTGTAAATGGATACTCTAAATTTGGGTATTCATGATCGTTTTCTTTTTCAGTATCCACTTTCTCTTTTTCAGTTTCTGTTTCTCTTTTGCCCTTGTTTCCAATTCTTTTCCACTTCGTAATTGTATCGCTTTGATTTGTTCTTTTCCTTGGTTTATAGGATTTGGCTCCACAATACCAGGAAAAGTTCCTAATGTTCAATTACTAAGCGTAGTAGCAATATGCCCCCACAGTACTAGGAAAAGTTCCTAATGTTCGGTTACTAAGCACAGTAGTGATATGCCCTAATTGTAATATTCTTAATAGCAGCTCCTTGATTTTGTAATTGATTTCCTTGAATTTGTAATTGATTTCCTTGATTCTAATATTCTTAATAGCAGTTCTTTGATTTTGTAATTGATTTCCTTGAATTTATAATTGATTTCCTTGATTCTGCAATTGTTGACACATTTTGTAATTGATTTCCTTGAATTTGTAATTGATTTCCTTGATTCTGTAATTGTTGACCCATGTTTAATATCAGCTCTTTCGTAGACAACTTCGTCTCCTTAATTTGAGTATTACTGTTAAATCCTGGAGGATAAGAAGGTCTATAGTTAACATTTCCTTGGTTGGATGAATTTTCTAATGGGTTCAATGGGTTGTTTGCCAATTGTTGATTTGTAGAAGAATTGTTATTCTAATTAAAATTTGGATGATTCTTCCAACCTGGGTTATAATAGTTTGAATATCGGTTATTGGGTCTATTAATAGCATTTAAGGTCTCATATGAAGGTTGAACATCCACAAATTGCCGAGATGAATTCTCTTCCATCATGGGAGGTGTTGAAGAATAATTCATCCCAAAATGATCTAATTTCTTTGATATTGCAGCAATCTGCGAAGCTAACATAGATATTGCATCAGAATCATGGATACTAGCTACTCTTTTAGGATTTACCCGCTCAGAGGGCCATTAAAAATTGTTGGTAGCCATCTCTTCTATTAATATATAAGCCTCATTAAAAGGTTTTAACATTAAAGAACCACCAGCTGCAGCATCAATAATTGATCTAAGAGATCCCACCAATCCATTATAAAAAGTTTGAATTATTAACCAATCTGGTAACGAATGATGAGGACACTTCATAAGAAGATCTTTAAATCTCTCTCAAGCTTCATATATTGACTCTCCATCAATCTGACAGAATAATGTTGTGTCATTTCTAGTCTCAAGCTTCATATATTGACTCTCCATCAATCTGACAGAACGATGTTATGTCATTTCTTAGTCCTAAGAAGATCTTTAAATCTCTCCCAAGCATCATATATTGACTCTCCATCAATCTGACAGAATGATGTTATGTCATTTCTAAGTTCCCCAAGCTTCATATATTGACTCTCCATCAATCTGACATAATGATGTTATGTCATTTCTAAGTTTAAAAGCTTCATAAATTGACTCTCCATCAATCTGACAAAATGATGTTATGTCATTTCTAAGTTTAGTATTTTGGATGGAGGGAAATATTTGGATAGAAATTTCTGTGAAAGTTCTCTCCAAGTTCTAATAGATCCTGGTGCTAACAAATTTAACTACATCTTAGCTTTATCCCTCAGTGAAAAAGGAAAAAGTCTAAGTCTAACAGCATCGTTTGAGACTCTGTCATATTTAAAAGTAACACACAGTTCTAAAAAACTAGCAAGGTGTAAGTTCGGATCTTCATTTGATGTACCTGAAAAGTAGCACACAGTTCTAAAAAACTAGCGAGGTGTAAGTTAGAATCTTCATTTGGTGTACCTCCGTGATTGTTTGTACCCATTTGGATAATAGCAGGTTTAAGCTCAAATGAATTAGCAGCTACATCAGGATTTTGGATTGATAAGTGAATTATGCGATGTGTAAATTAGGATCTTCATTTGGTGTACCTCCGAATTGATTATTTTGTACCATTTAGATAATAGCAAGTTCAAGCTCAAATGAATTAGCAGCTACATCAGGATTTTGGATAGATAAGTGAATCTCATCTGCTGTAATCTTCATTTGGTGTACCTCTGAATTGATTATTTTGTACCATTTGGATAATAGCAGGTTTAAGCATTCATTTGGTGTACCTCCGAATTGATTGTTTTGTACCATTTGGATAATAGCAGGTTTAAGATTTAAATTAGGATCTTCATTTGGTGTACCTTTGAATTGATTATTTTGTACCATTTGGATAATAGTAGGTTTAAGCTCAAATGAATTAGTAGCTACATCAGGATTTTGGATAGATAAGTGAATTTCATCTGCTGTAGGATTTGCATAATCTTTTAGGGGTCTGGGTTGGTGTTCATTCTCTATTCCTTGATTTTTCAGGTTGTTTTCCATTATATCAAAATTTCTAGGTTCTCTTCTTAATTTTTTGATCCTTTAAACAGTGCGTTTTAATTCCGAGTCGTAGGGTATAAGATTTTCAGGTCCAAATTTACGCATGCAATTTGAAATCAGTACTGAGTAATATAATTAACTAAATATAAAAATATGTTGCAATTCAAGTAAAAATTTTATGATAATCCTAATTTATCTGTTACTCTGATCGTGATTTTACTTAATCACTCCCCGGCAACGGCGCCAAAAACTTGACAGTGACTTTATACATGCAATAAAATATAAGATAAATTTGTACTAACGGCGCCAAAAACTTCACAGCGACTTTATATATGCTTAAAATATAAGATAAATATGGACAGATTTAATACTGCTGCTAAAAGATTTAATTCCTCAGCAACTGTACCAAAACTTAATTACAGTTATGGATTCGATAAAGATGGATGTATATAATTCAGCAACTGCACCAAAAACTTAATAGCAGTTATAGAGTCGATAAAGATGTATGTATAAAAATATTCAATAATTGTAAAGTCACACTTATCAACGCAAGTATACGTATCGCTCAAGTAATATAGGGCTCAAATGGAGTCCTAGTTATCGATCCCACAGGGAGTAGTTTAGAATTACGGACTAAGACTTTAGAAAAACAATACTTTAATCACAACAATGACATTCAATTTGCTTATCTGTCACTAATAGGCAATTAAAATAAGTAGATAATTTTAATAACTAATAAATAACTAGTGATATTAAGTAAGGTTTAATTGTGATATTCAATATATAAGAAAGCATCCTTCTCCTTGTCAAGAAATATGGTGAATGGATAAAATGAATTAGTTCAGTTTATATTGTGTCAAATAAGAGCATACCTATTTTTTACCCTTTGGTCCAGGCATAAAGAATGTTGACTAATCCTATGCTTGTTTACTGAATCTACGGCTAGGCTGGGAGGATACCAGCTCTTATTTTGGAGCTCCCACGTTCCCTTCACCTGAGGGCTAACATCTACACTTCAGCACCCTAACGATAGGACCAAATTGGGGATTTTAGTGTGTCTCTCTAAAATCTCCAATTCCACGCTTGATAATATTATTTCCTTATTTATTTGCACCCAATTGGGGATTTTAGTCTGTCACTCTAAAATCTCCAATTCTACGCTCGATAATTTTTTTTCCATATTTATTTGCACCCAACTGACCGAATTGGGGATTTTAGTCTGTCATTTTCTAAAATCTCCAATTCTACGCCCGATAATTTCATTTCCCTATTTATTTGCACCCAATTTCTGTCACTCTAAAATCTCCAATTCTACGCCCGATAATATTATTTCCTTATTTATTTTCACCCAACTTCCAATGGCTTTGACCTCCCTGAATCTTGGATGTAATCTTCACTTTAGTTGTAAAACTCAACATATTTAATCCTTCAACTCAGGTGGCTGAGTTATGGCTCAATGTTGATTGCAATCAACAAGCTCTCAAAACATACTGGATAACAGACTCCTACAAAAAGCCTTGAAATGCAGCATTGACAGAGAAAGTAAAGATAAACTGATTGTGAAAAAGAAGGTGCCCCATTGTTTATTAGCATTCATATCTAACTTTTTTCTTCCACAACAAGAAGTAATTTGGGCCAAATGTGTGTGGAATAAATTCCTTTCCCGTTCGATGTCATTTTTCTCTTGGAGATTATTTCATGGCATTTATTTTTTCACTGTACCACTGTTCAGCATGTTTGGAACTGTTTGATGCCCAAACTGAAGTTAGATATTGTTCAGATATCTTGGATTGATTTCTATCTTAGCTGGAAGGATTGGCAGGCCCAACCATTACTCCCTATTCCTTGTATCACAGCCTGGTTCATATGGATGGCTAGAAGTAAGCTAAAATATGAAGACACCTATGTGGAAGCTGCTACCATTGCTAATAACTGCTTCGGCTACTAGCTGCTACCATTGCTAATAAATGCTTCGGCTACTTGCAGAAATTGTATTGTAATAGGAAGTATCCTGAAATCCGTTACAGCACTTCCTACTGTCTACCAAAAAAAATTAAGTATGCACTTATTCATTTGGATTCTCCCCTTAACAGTGGAATAAAAGTTAATACTGATGGATGTTTTTCTACTCCTTATGTTGGAATAGGAGGGGTGTTCAAAAGTGATGAAGGGAAGTGTTTACTCCATTTCCATTCTCCTGTAAGAGCTATGGATCCCCTGGAGGCCAAAACTTTGGCTATATTCTGGGCAATGTTTATGGCCCAGAAGTGTGGTTTCCCCTCCTTAATTATAGAATCAAATTCCATGGTCCTAATTGATATCATTAAAGGGAAGAAACCTACTCCATGGTACCTGCTGCAATGGATCAGAAGTATTCACTCCTTAAGTGAGGGAATTAGCACCTCCTTCTCCCATATATTGAGAGAAGGAATTAGACCAGCCCACTGGCTAGCACCTCCTTCTCCCAAGCATTACCCGCTTGGGTAGGCACTTCTCCTACCCCCATTTAGAATTATTGCTGAGAGGAGACCTTATGGCTCTACCTTTCATTAGAGTTTTTTTCTGATTAAACTTGGGGAAGGGACTCCTGTTCACCCTTCTCTTGTACAATCTTTTTTCTGATTAATATATATATATATATATTTAAGGAGTTGCTTATGACTCCCTACATGTTGAAGTAATAAACTAATATAGACATCAGAGAGGAAACTGGGGACTCTTCTTTTTGGTTCAATACAAGAACCCAAGAATTCCGCCAAAAAAGGCTAGGGACCACCCCCCAAAAAATAAAACTATAATGACTCAACAAAGAGAGAAAATAAATGTAAAGTTGCATCTGCTCCAATTGTAGTCATGTGTCCTTATAGACAATTCTGAAGTGGGGAACCTCTAGAGTATCTCCTTGCAGCAGATAATGGAGAGCTGGTGGAGGGTTAACAACAACCTCAGTCTTTTTTGAATGTGATCCAAGCTGGGCCAACCAACTTGCAGGCTGATTTCCTTCCCTATAGATGAAAGTGAATTGGATTTGTAACTTGCTACTAAGATCTCTGATTTTGTTTTGCCAGTATGAGTGATGTCAGGGAGCTCCATCCTCATGGTTTAAAAGGTGAATAATTACAGAGAGTCCACTTCTAGCCAAATCATATTCCAATTAGCTTTAGTGGCAAGATTGATTGTACAATACACAGCAATGAGTTCAGTCTCAGTGGCATCATTGGCCATAGCTGGAGTGTAAAAAAATAACAGGCACTTACCCAAATGATTTTTGTAAATGCCTCCCACTCCAGCTCCATTTTTTGTAAGGCTTCCATCAGTGTTAATCTTCACAATGGTATATTTTGGGGTTTTCTAGTATAGTCTGATAACTTGAATAGGTTCAGAATTGATAGGTGGACAGGAGTTGGAGATGTTAGGAAATCTTTTCCTGTTGATCATCTTATGAAGATAAGTTAAACAATTTCTAGCAGTTTTCTCAACATTTGAATTAGCTTCTTCAAACTTGACCTTGTTTCTCTCCATCCAGATGAACCAAGCAATAGTAAAAGGAATAGTAGCAAACTTTCTCTTCTGCAAGAACAACCAGCACTTGATAAGCCTATCCCAAGTGAACTGTTTCTCATCAATGGTCAACTGATTCAAAAAATGTTTCCAAACTAGTTGAGCAAAGTTACGTTCAAAGAATAAGAGATTCAAAGTTTCCTCCTCCTTCTTACATAACTAGAATTTAGAGGGACCCCTCAATCCCTTTAGTTTTAGAATGTCATCTGTAGGGATCATTTTATGAAATATTCTTCAACAGAGAAAAAACATAGAAGGGGATAGGAATTATTTCCATATATATTCTCCCCAGGGTGTTTGCTCCCAACTGAAACTTTTGGAGTATATGGCTTTGGTAAGGCTTTGATGGGAAGTAGTCTGCCACAATACTTTGTCAGCTGTACTTCTATTAAAATTTATACTAGCCACTTTAATAGTAGAGTGAGGTTGCAGAAGATTAGATAACTTAACAAGGAACCACTCATCAACATCCCAGCAATCAGCCACTTTCAAATCTCTATTATAGATATTGGTAATGGGGGAAAACCAATCTTTGGGACACCAATTGTCAAGCCAAAACTTGATATCTCTTTTGCCCAATTCCCAACTATAATTGGTTTCAGCAATATGTCTGATTTTCAGCATTTTCACCCAAATTTTGGAATCACTAATTTTCCTTAGGACCAGTGTGGGGTGCTGATCTTTGTAATACTTACCCCACATGAATTTTTTGCACAGGGAATTTTGGGTTCTAAACTTAATCCAGACTTTACAAAAATTGATTTGAAGGAGTTGATCAAGATCCTTAAAGCCAATTCCCCTAGCAATTTGAGGTTTAGCAGCTTTTCTCCTGGAAGCCCAATGCATTTGCTGTCTTTGGCGTGACCACAAAAATTTATTGAACATTCTTTCCAACTGGGTTTGAGTGTTTTTTCTTAATGGTAGTCATTTGTAGTATATAATATGGGAAGGTAGTGATAATGCTCTTTAACAAAGTAATTCTTCCCCCATTAGATAGAAAAGTCTGTGTCTACCCATTGAGAAGACCTGAAATTTGGTTCAATACCTCATCAAATTGAATTTGTTTGGTTCTGCCAGTGATAAGAAGCACCCCTAAGTACTTAATTGGGAGTTGAGAAGTTGTAAAGCCAGTGTATTTAGATGCCCGATGTTTGTGAGTAGAATAGGCATGTTTCTAGAAGACCATCTGACACTTTGCTGGATTGAAGAACATTCATGAGTGAGATTAGAATTTTTGTAGAGTCTGGAAAACTTTTCTGTTAGCATTTTTGCTGGCTCTGGAGAGGACCATTATATCATCAGCATACAATAAATGAGTAATAGCAATGTTGGATCTATGATGGTATCTGTTGTGACTGTGATTAAGAAGAGCTTCATCAAGAATTTTAGATAAGTAATCAATAGCAAGTATAAAAATGGTGGATGATAATGGATCCCCTTGCTTTAATCCTCTAGCAGAAGTGAATGAAACCCTTCCTTGCCCATTTATCAAAATAGAGTGTTCATCGTTATGTAGCCACCTCCTAATCAGGTGACAAAAATCAATGTTAAAGCCTCTGGCAGAAAGGAATTCCATTATGAAAACCCAGCTTATGGTATCATAAGCTTTCCTTAAGTCCAGATTATATACCATGTTGTCCCCTTTATAAGTTTTGCTCAAGTTCTTGAGCCAAAAGAGTGTTATCAATGATGGACCTACCTTTCACAAAGGCTGTTTCATTGGGTTTAATTATAGAATCCAAGTGAGGTTGTAGCCTATTCACAATGATTTTGTTGATTATTTTAATAATGATAGTGGTCAAACAAATAGGTCTGAAATGATTCTAATTCTGCTGTACAACAGATTTAGGAATCAGTACAGTGGTGGAGGCACAAAAATACTTTGGAAGGTTATTATCTTGGAAGAAGCTTGTTACTGCATCAATAACATCAGCCTTAATAATCTCCCAGGACTTCTTGTAAAATTCAGCTGTGAAGCCATCAGGGCCAGCAAATTGGTTTCTTTCTATGGAGCTGATTGCATTCCAAATTTCCTTTTCATTGGGGATACATGTAAGCTTGAGGCTAGCAGTGTAGTTCAATTCAGCAAGGAAGTGTGCCTTCTCAATAGGGGGTCTGAAGTTATGATCCTGATTTAGTAAATCTTTGTAATAACTTATAGCATCATTGGCTATATCAGTATTTTCATGTAACCACTGACCATTGTCATTTTAAATATCATGGATTGTGTTGCACTTTCTTTTATATTTAATATAGGCATGAAATAATCTAGTGTTTCTGTCCCCATCAGTGAAAATATTCATAGCTGGCTTTTGTTTAAGTAATTTTTCCAGATAATCAATGGCACTAAGAAGGTTGTTCTGAGCAATCATCAGTTTATTTTCCTCCACATTGCCAATCTGTTCTCCTTGCTCCAAAGTTTTGACTTCATCTTCAGTCTCCTGGACTTTAGCATGCACATTTCTAAAAGTTTCCCAGCTCCAACTTCTAAGAGCTTTGGCAATCTTAATTTGTAGTAAACTTAGCTTGACAAAGGGGTCAGGATGGGAAACAACAAGACTAAGACGAGTGACAAAAGTGAGGAGGAATTGGTTAAGCCATGCATCATTTACCAACATTCTATCAAGCCTTTCCCAAATAGCTCCCCTTTTCCATGTGAAGCAGGCCCGTTGAAGCCCATATCAAAGAGACCAGCCCTGTGTATAATATAAGATGAATGTGGTGGCTAAGTTTGCTATGCTAGAGTTTTCGTGGAGAAGATGACATGTGGGGGCTGGCTAGTGGTGAGTTCTACGACTGTGTTTCTCTGTGTAGACCTTCTCTTTTTTAGGTCCTGCTACAAGTGCTTTGATTTAAAATTTGTTCTTTCGCGGGTATGGGACGCTTTGCTTTTTTACTGTTCTATTGAAGGATGAGCTGGATTTGTCTTGGTTCTTCATTTCCTCTTCTTATGGCTACACCTATTGATGTAGAGACAAAAGCATAGTGCTCTAAGGTCACCTATGCTGGGGTGGTGGGTCGTTCTAATGATGTTCTTAAAGACCCTGATTTGCAAGTCTTCCCTCAAACCTTCCATGAGACTGCTACTGGTAAGGGTGATAAAACTTGCATTCATCCTCTACGAACCAGGGAAGGAGAAGCTGCCATATTCTTTACCCAACAAGAGATCTCCTTGCTTAATGAGAAAGTGAAGCTTACTTTGGTGGGTAAATTTCAGTTGGGTCATCCAAGAAAAGGACTTGCTTAGAAATTTCTTTGCCTCACTAAAATTTTATTGGAGCTTAGAAAATAGGACTTCTGGATGGTAAGCTTTTGTTGATACAACTCTCAGTTGAGGAGGACTATGCAAGAATTTTTGCAAAACAATCCATTGTGATTGTTGGAACCACTATGAAGGTTATGAAATGGACACCAGGACTTTACCTCAGTAAGGAGCCTCCTGTTGTTCCTCTTTGGTTCAAGTTTCCAGGCCTTCCTCTTCCTTATTTACATTTAAATGCCATCTTTAATATTGGATGTGCTCTTGGAAGACCCTTGAAAGTTGATGCCCCTACTTACAATAAAGTTAGACATACATTGGCTAGGATCCTTATTAAAAGGGATATTACCGTTCTTGAAATAAACAAAATCTGGATTGGGTCTGAACATAAAGGTTTCTGGAAAGAGGTTTATCTGGAGCAAATACCTTACTACTGTCGACATTGCAAAATGTTTGGTCATACCATGGATAGGTGTTATAGGCTGCACCCTCCTCCAAAAAAAAATCCATCCCTAAGGAGAAAGTTATGGGGCCTGCACCTGGCTCTTCAATTCAACCCCTTTTGACCAGTAAGCCCCCTTTGGAGGGGCCTTTGGTGCCTTGTTGTTCACTACTCAAAGTTCCAATATCTTGTCTTCAGGGAAGAACCCAACAAGGTCACTATAATCACTCCTTCTCCATCTATGTGCTCACATAATGGTGGCATGGATGATAATGGGGAACCTATGCTAAAGGCTAACAATGCTCTGAATGTACCTAATGAAGACAACAGTGAAGAAATGCAACATCTCATGGAGGAGGATTGACAAATACATTCATCCAAGAAGAAAACAAATGAGGTCTCAGAAACTCATAGGGAACTTGTACTGAAATTTAATAAGGATTTGAATGCTCTTGATGAAGATAGAACTAGAGAAATGCAACACCTCTTCGAGGAGGTTTGGCAAATACATACATCTAAGAAGAAAAAGAAGAAGGTTTCAGAAGTTCAGAAATTAAAAATTGGTGGTTGGACTGGATTAGTTGGTGGTAAGGCTATGACTGTCCCCTCTCCCTCTAGAGGAAGAACCAGATCTAGTTTCCAGCCTTCACTACATCTCATTCCATCAAATGATTAATTTTTTTCTGCTGGAATTTTTAGAGCATTGCCCATCCACGAGTCTATTAATAGACTGATACATCTTAATAAAAAATATAAACCCTAGTGTTTGGCTATTTTTGAACCTATGGTTCTTTTAAATCATGAGAGATTTATTAGTAAGTTCCCTGGCTTTACTTATTTTACTAATATTAATAACAAAATTTGGTTTTTCTGTAGAAAAGAAATTGAGTGGTATTGTCTTGTGAATCACCACCAATTTATACATCAATCTCTTTATGTCAAAGGACACTTGTGCTTTGCTTCCTTCATTTATGTTGGTTGCCACAAAGAAAATAGAAAAGAATTATGGCTTGGCCTTTAGAAAATCAAAGAACAAATGAACTCCCCTTGGTTGGTAGGGGGTGATTTCAGTTGCATTCTTTCTATTGCTGAATTTTTTGGAGGCATTATTCCTAACATCTCTAAAATGACTATTTTCAGTGACAACATTCAACAAGCTGGTTTATTTGACCTAGGTTTTAAGGGGCCTCCTTTTAGATGGAAAAGAGGGCATATATGGGAAAGGCTTGATAGAATCCTTTTGAATCACCACTGGTTCTAGCATTATCTCCTCACATTTGTCACTCGTCTATCTCTTGTTGGGTTTGATCATAAATCTTTAATTATTTCTATTACTTCTAACCATAATCCTGTGAAGCCTACTCCTTTCAGATTTCTGAACATGTGGTCCTCCCATACTTCTTTCTCTAATACTGTGGCTAGTTATTGGAAAGGTGTTAGCCAACCTGATCCTCTTATTAAACTCAACCTTCTTCATATTAAAGTGAGCAAAGTCCTTAGAAAATGTGGTTGGGATACCTTAGGGAATGTTTATTCTTCTGTGTCTGATGCTGAAAAAGAGGTTGAAAAAATTGAAATTGAGGTTCAAAATGAGACTGCTGAGGAATTCCTTCTTATCACTGCTCAGAACAATCTCCTTACTATTATGGAAAACCAAGAGAAACTTCTTAAACAGAAAGCCTCTTTCAACATTTTCACTGATGGGGACAAAAATACAAAATTTTATCATGCCCATATCAAATATAGAAGAAAGTGCAACACCATTCACTCTATTCAGAATCAGGATGGTGTGTGGCTACATGACAACAATTTTATTACTAAAAACGCAGTACAATACTATAGTAGCCTCTTGCAGCACTTACTTGAATCCAGAACTCCCATTGATGGTACTTACTCAACTAAGGAATTTGATCTCACTAGAAGCATCAAGTTGATGGAGCCTCCCTCTAAAAATGATATTCGGATGGCTTTAAACTCCATTGATTGCTCTAAGACTGCTGGGCTAGATGGATTTACAGTCGAGTTTTACAAGAAGTCATGGCACACCATTAAATTGGAGGTGATTGAGGTTATCAATAGTTTTTGCCAAGGTAATGACCTTCCTATATATTTCATTGACTCCAACTTTGTGTTGGTGTCAAAGGCTGATGTCCAGAAGAATTGGGAGCATTATAGGCCCATTTGTTTAACCTTTGTGATTAGTAAACTAATCAGTAAAATTCTTGTGAGTAGGCTTCAACCCCATTTGGATAAGTGATCTCTCTTGATACTGCTAATATGCACAGTACAACAATAATTCAGATTATATTTCACTTATATTTCCTTATTTTACAATAAAACCAAAAACTTGATCCTGAAGAAAAATAAAAATTTAACTTTTAATTTATATATATTGGGATACTACGCAAGTATACGTATTGTTATCAAGTAATATAGGACTTTTTGATTAAGACTTGAACATCAAACCCATAGGGAATGTATACAATATACACTTTTAGAAAACTTTCTATTTTTTAAAGACAATTTCTTAAACTGAATATATTTTGTAGTAATAAAAATTCAAATATTTTTAATATTTTGACAAAATAGTAATAACTTAAAAAGATAAGTAGAGTTTTCTAGATGAAAAGCACTTAATAAGAAAAATATTTTTCTTCTTTTCATGAACCAGTAATAAGTATAAGAATTTTGTTATGGAACTATGCAAATTGTTTGTGCCAAATAGATGCAGTAATATTCTTGACCCATACTAGAGTTGATATAATGAACATTGGCTAATTTAAAGTTTGAATAGCTCTAAAGACCAACTAGGCAGGGAAGATATTTGCTCTCACTCAAGAGTTCCCTTGATTTCCTCCACATGGAAGCTAATTAGTTTGTGGTAGTATTTAGCTCTACTACTCTTATTTACCCATGAATCACCTTAAGAATTAGATCCATAAAGAAAAATTGGAAAGCATTCAGACCAGAGAAAAATTGTGAAAGCGCCCTCGACGCTGTCGACAGTGAGTTTTTTCCGAGAGTCAAGGAAAAATTAATACAGAGGCTCGTCGACGGCACCCTCGACCCTATCGACGACGAGACCGACAAAATGGCGGTTACTTGGGTTCAAATGGAGTTGTTTATGTGCGAGGAAGATGGATCACTTTCACTCCTGCATGAATTAACAAATTATACATGATCGAAAATGTTCATGTTTGTCACTATTCCAATTTCATCCCAATGAGAAACCAAATGAATGAACTTTACCAATATTTAACAAATAAAACTAACGACTGGGAAATAAGAGAAAACGGGTATGTTAGTTTTTCTGCGACACTTCTGAATCCCGTTTCGAAACATTGACACTTTTTCATTTCTGCGAAACTGTTACCGACAATGAAGATCGATAAAGTTTCTAAAGAAAGTACTATTTTGAATTACTGCATCTAAAGGGAACTGCAGATCGACATTTGATCAATAATTGTGAAGTCGGTGTTAGTCCTGATCGTTCATGGATCAACTTATGGGCTTGGACACCCCTCCACCATTTTCTCACTTTACAGTCAGTTCCAAGTGTCCTACAAAAATTGGGAAAAGTTCTTGCTACCTTGGAAGCCTTTGGACCCAACTAAGAGATTTCCAGCTTTTGAAGATGAAAATAACATGGCCATTATAGTAGATCAATCATCTCAAAATTCACTGCCAGTTCAACCCTTAGTCCCTGACAAGACTCCGGTGATCCTGCGCCGAATTAAGAAATTGGAGAAAGAGGTGCAAAATGTCATGAATGTGATTAATAATATCTCTGATTTCTTTGATCATCTGTACTAGAGAATGAAAGAACATTTTGATCATTTTGGACATTTAGAAGATAGCTTGATACGATTGATGAGGAGGATGAAGTTAATAGAAGAGGATTCCACTGAAGAATTCCCATTACAACCCTTGTATAACCTCTTCGTTCATGTGTAATCAATAGGTGATCTCAGAGGAGAATCTAGTACTGAGTCTGAAGAATAGTAGATTTATATTACTACATATCTGTCTATCTATATATTTTGATTTGGACTTTGTATTTGCTTTGCTTTAGAATTATGCTTTTAGATCTCTGTATAGTTGAGACTAAGCATGGGATGTTTTGTTTTCAGCATTTTGAGTGTTGTGGTTTAGATTGCGACACTGAATTAATGTATTGAGGCTAAGAAAATACCATACTTAGGTGTGTTATGTAACATATATTGTACCCCTTGGAACTTATATATAAATGTGATGTTTTGTGTTATGAAATTTTATATGTTCTAAGTACATCATTTAGTCACTTAAAATTATGTCTATAATGATTAAAAAGATGTCGTTAAGGACTGAAATTTATCAAAATCACGAAAATCTAGAATTTGGACAAAATCAATAGAGCCCGCCAACGGCGCCCTCGACGCCGCCAACGACGGATTTTNCTTGGAATTTATATATAAATGTGATGTTTTGTGTTATGAAAGTTTATTTGTGCTAAGTACATCATTTAGTCATTTAAAATTATGTTTATAATGATTAAATGTATATCGTTCATGCTTGAAATTGATTGAGATTGTAAAAATCTGGAATTTGGACAAAATCAATAGAGCCCGCCGACGGCGCCCTCGACGCCGCCGACTGTAGATTTTTGCCGAGACTTAGGATTTAATTCCAATAGAGCACGTCGACGACAACATCGACCCCGTCGTCGATGAGCTCGCAAAAAAACACCTTTAACCATGATTTTGACCAGTCAACCACCACTATTCATCATCCCCTTCCTCCTAAAAACATCATTTCAACCTAGAGCTTGAAAGATCTTGGATTGGGAGGTGATTTCAAGGCTTTTTGACACCGGATTTGATGATCTCTAAGTAAGAGCTTCACTCCAAATTAAAAATATTTGGACACCAGATTTGATCATCTTTAGGTAAGAGCTTCACTCCAAGCTAAAAATATTTAATTTCCAGCATGGATTTCTTCCACATTGAGGAGATCCGAGAAATTTGAGAATGTGAAGAAAATTTGGGAAAAAATTCATGGATCTTAGTGTTGAATTTGAGGAGATCCAAAAAATTTTAGAATGTGAAGAAAATTTGGGAAGAAATTCATGGATCTTAGTGTTGAACTCTTAAATTACTATTGGAAGCCATGATTTGCATATTTGAAGTAATTTTTGGAATTTTTCTATAATTTGGTTAGATTGAAATGACTCCACTCAAAAGGGAAGAGTTGAGTTCGACGAGTCTCGCTTCGTCAATGCGATGGCTCAAACAAAATTTACTTCCATATTTAAAAGAAAAAGTGTATACAAGATCGAGTTTTTGAAAGTCCGGGAGGAGAAATTGAACGAGTTATTGCCAAGCGGAGGTGGGAAAACTTTTGTTACACCACCAATAAAACTGATGCAAACTTTGTGAAGGAGTGCTACGCCAATGTAATCTATTTTGAATATGGAATCGTTCAAGTGCGTGGATTTCCTGTTGAGTTTACTGCCGCTCGCATCAACACCTTTTACGAAGTCTCAGTATCTTATAGCTGCCAATATGAATCCTTTAGTACGATGGAAGGCCACCTAAATGATGTGATCAACTTTCTCACTGATGGAAAAGGAATAGAAAGATTAAGCAACGAGAACGGGTAAATTTTTCTGCTTCCATGCTGAATGCCACCTCTAAGGCGTGACACTATTTTATTTCCTCTACTCTGTTACCGACTTATCACCATAGTGAGGTAACTGGAGATAGAGCTATTTTGATTTTTTGTATTCAGAATAATAGAACTATAAATGTGGGGAGAATTATTCTTAAGAATATATTGACTATGGTAAGGACTGAGACTAGTGGAAGTCTAGGACATCCTGGACTTATTTATGCAATTTAAAACTTCCTAGGAGATGAAGAATGGGTTTACCCTATGAAACCCATTAGTAAAGCCAATTTAAAAACTTATGAGTCCCACAAGAAAAGACAACTGGGAGTAGAAGTCAAGAACCTTCTACTAGTAGAGATGTCCCCTCTACAAGTTATGACCTTCCAGCTTCTAGTTCCACTACACTCACTGATTTGATGAATGAGTTGACCTTGCAGCGAAAGAGCATAGAATTGATAAATGAAAGGATTGGAGGGTTAGAACGTCGACACGATTATGATAGTGAGTACCCTTAAAGGCATTCAAATTTTGAGGTAGCCTATTATGAAGCTCAGGCTCGACACTATAGAGGTGAGCCTGATGTTACTTTTCCTGAGTGCCCCCGATATACTTAGTATCAACCCAATCCACCTGCTGATCAAGGCGATGAACATATAGTTTGGGATTTTGATATTTAAATGTAATTGATGTACTTATATTTGTACTTTTAACTCTATAATCTTTTTGTAATAGAAATGAATGTTTATGTGTAGTTGGACTTTCATTTTTATTATTACGTTGTACTTGGATAATTTTAATTTTTTTGTTATAAAGTTAGTGTTATAATTAAATGTCCATGTGTAGTTTAATAGATGTTGAGTAGTATTTTGTTGATTGTAATGTAATGTGATTTTTATTTTCACATTTTAATATTTAATTGTTTTGTTTAGTATTGAGTTTGTGTAAGGAAATGTTGTGCTTTTTTATATTTCAGTTTTATATACTTATTTCAAAATTTCATTACCCAAAAATTATTTAATGATTTATATGTGTAGAAAGCTCCTAATATTACAGACTAGGTGAAGTAGAAATGTTGAGAAGACTTGCAAAAATTTCATAATGATGAAAATGCCTAAAATACTGAGGTATGATTTATATTTACAATTTTTCCTTCCACCTGTATTATTTTATATTGAAAAATTTAAGTTTCGGGGAGAGTAGAAAAAGATTAACTATTAGATGTCATTTATTTAAATATTTTAAAAAATTGTTTATATGATTTTATGTAGTGAATTTAATTCAGGTAACTATATTTTTGTAGCTATTTAAATATTATGGAAGATTTAAAGAAATATTTTTGTAATGAAAATTAATTTTGTAACTTGAGATATTTAGTATAAGAGAATAACATTATAGTTAACTATTTAAAGTAAAGTAAACTATATTTTGAAGTATTAAGAATCTGGAAATTCATTTGAGAAGAGAAGATTAGGGCTCAATGATGTAAAGGCTATGAAATATTTATAAAGTAAAGGAATGTTTTGAGTTTCAAATTTAGGGATAGAAAAGTGATGTTCAAAATCATTAAAGGCTATCCATCGAATCCTCACTTGAAAAATGAAAAAGAAAGGATTGAAAACAATCCCTGAAAAGAAAAGAAAAAATATATAGGATTGAATGAAATCTAAATGAAAAAGAGAAAAGAAAGAAAAAAAAATTATGGAAGTGTAGAGAAGCTTAAGGATATGTCTAATCAAAATTGCTTCACTGACCTACCTAAAGGGAAAACCTAAATACATTCCTGAACTTATATTTATGGAATAGATCTTTTACTAGTAGTGTTCCCAGGAAATTCCTATCATTTGAATATTCTAAGTGACTTAATATTGAAACATATAGTCATTCTTGAATTGAATAGAAGACTAGAACTCTTAAACTTGATGACTAGATATTCTTGTAGCTACAGAGTTAATTCAATTACTTGAATTTTTTCTGAAAATCTCACTATGATATTTATTTAATTCAAACTTATAGTATTTCTAAATTAAAACTTTAATATAGTAGATCATAACTTTTATGTAGTACTAAAAGTACATGAGGACAAGTAATAGTTAAGTTTGGGGGATTTTGACCCGAGGAAAATATGTTGAGATTTTCATACCTATTTTATATTAATTTTAATGATACTGCACTTTATAGAAAGGTATTTTTGATGTTTTGTTGTAGGAATGATGAATTAGGGTCATTGGAGCAAAAAGATGAAAAAAAGAGCGAATTTGGAGCGAAAAAGACCAAAATGTGCATAATTGAAATAGGGTACTGACGGCGCCATCGACCCGCCGATGGTGAGATTTTCCCGAGACTCTACAATTAATTCATTAAGAAGGACCGCCGACGGTGCCCTCGAGACCGCCGATGGTGAGCTCGGCGGTTATTCCTACTCAGGCTTTGGATAAGGCCAAATTTTGGAGGGATGCTTAGGCAACTCTTGAGAAAGCTCATCCACAACTTTAAAAGACTATTTTGGCCGAAAATTTGAGAGGGGGGAGAGCCTGGAGAGGCTATAAAGAGAGTTCTTGGAGGTTAAAAAAGTTCCAATAGTGTGTAAAAATTGTGAGGAATTCTTCGAGAGATTGTAAGAGTGGAGGGAAAGTGAGAGATTTTTTCTTCCTTTCTGCTTTGAAGACGAATTCTTTGTGTTGTAAAGAATAGAAGAGATTCAGAGGAACTTTGAGGAGTGTTCTTGGGGAGAAATTAGAGAAAAATTATTTATTTGTTGTAGTTTATATGACTTTGAATTTTTATATGAATTCCAAGTTTTGTTGCGTTTTCCCCATGAGATCTGATTGTATGACTTTGTTACTTGTTGTAGTTTGTATGACTTTCATTTTATATATGAATTCCGAGTTTTGTTGTGTTTTCCTTTGTTGTAGTTTGTATGACTTTGATTTTATATATGAATTCCGAGTTTTGTTGTGTTTTCCCATTACTTGTTATAGTTTGTATGGCTTTGATTTTACATATGAATTCCAAGTTGTGTTGTGCTTTCCCCATGTTCTGAGTAGTTTTCTCTGTCTTTCTCCTTGTCTTGAGATTTGTGAAATGGTGATTTGAATTATCTGAGTAGTTTTCTCTGTCTTTCTCCTTGTCTTGAGATTTGTGAAATGGTGATTTGAATTGATGTCTGTCTTTCTCCTTGTCTCGAGATTTGTGAAATGGTGATTTGAATTGGTGAAGCCATGAAATTGTCTTTCTCCTTGTCTCGAGATTTGTGAAATGGTGATTTGAATTGGTGAATCCATGAAAATGTTTAAGAAATTGTGATGATCTTTTCACTTCAATCTTCATTTACTTTCAATCTGGCCAATTGATTTGTTAAAATATGTTGAGTTTTACAACTAAAGTGAAGATTACATCCAAAATTCAGAGGTCAAAGCCCTTGGAAGTTGGGTGCAAATAAATAGGGAAGTAATATTATCGGGCATAGAATTGGAGATTTTATAGTGACAGACTAAAACCCCCAATTCGGTCTTATCATTTGGGTGTTGAAGTGTAGATGTAAATGTGTTTTGGTCCTATCGTTTGGGTGCTGATGTGTAGATGTTAGCCCTCAGGTGAGGGGAACGTGGGAGACCGAAGTGAGAGCCGGTATCCTCCCAGCCTAGCCGCAGATTCAGTAAACAAGTGTAGGATTAATCAATATTCATTATGCTTAGACCAAAGGGTAAATAATAGGTATGCTCCTATTTGGCACAATATAATTTGAATCTAATTCACTTATCCATTCACTATAATTTCTTGACAAGGAGAAGGATGATTTCTTATATATTGAATATCACAGTCCATTCACTATAATTTCTTGACAAGGAGAAGGATGTTTTCTTATATATTGAATATCACATTAAAAACCTCATTATCCATTCACTATAATTTCTTGACAAGGAGAAGGATGCTTTCTTATATATTGAAAATCACATTTAAACCTTCATTAAATGTATTTAATTTCCTTGGTTATTTAAATTTTCAGAGGAATTCACTGAATTTTTATAATTAATCCAACTAAAATTAGGGTGATTTTTCTATAAAGGATTATAAAAGTTAGAATAGGTTTTGTTATTTTGATTATTTATAGCATTTAATGTTTCATAATATGATTGAGTATCAATGATCTGTTCTAGTGAATTTTTCTATAATATTGGGGGTATTTAATAATAGTTCACTCCTATTTGATCAATCATTTTCGAAATAGCAGCAATTTGAGATGCTAAAATAGACATTGCATCAGAATCATGAATACTAGTTACTCTTTTAGGATTTACCCTTTCAGAGGGCCATTAAAAATTATTAGTAGTCATTTCTTCAATTAAAAATATGCTTCATCAAAAGGTTTTGACATTAGTGATCCACCCGCAGCAGCATCTATAAAAGATCTAAGTGATCCTACTAATCCATTATAAAATTTTTGAATTATTAACCAATCTGGTAGAGCATGATGTGGACATTTTCTAAGAAGATCTTTAAATATTTCCCAAGCTTCATATATTGATTCCGCTTCAAACCGACAAAAAAAGGTAATATCATTTCTAAGCTTAGCAGTTTTCGAGGGTGGAAAAAATTTAGCTAAGACTTTTTGTGAAGTTCTCCCCAAGTTTGGATAAATCCAGGTGCTAAAAAGCTTCAGATCTAAGATTTCGCATAAACAAATATAATAAGCAAAGAAAATTTTCTTAAAAATAACTCTTAAATAAAAATGTATGAATTTTTGGATTTTTTATTTTTAAAATTAATTTTATAGTTATATTATCTCTAAATTTTCTAATTTACAAAAAATATTTAACTTACCGTTACCTTCCCCGGCAACGGCGCCAAAAACTTGATCCTGAGAATATAGTAGTGTAAAAATTATATAGTTGACTCCGATGTGCAATAACGCTAAAAACTTGATGCAATATTTTATGAGTAAGAAATTTAAGCAATAATGTTGGGATTCTACGCAAGTATAAGTATCATTATCAAGTAATAAAGGACTTTCTATTTAAGCCGAAAATATCGTTCCCACGAAGAAGGTTTAAATTTGAAATGATAAATTTACTAGGAACTTCACAGAAAGTCAAAACAAAATTACTGTCACTAATTTTGAATGTTGAGATATTATCAAAATTAAATTATTTAACTAATAATAAAATTGAAATACAAAGTTTAAACAGTAACTACTAAACTATTAAACTATGTTTATGTGATGAAGATTTCTTTTGTGCAAAAGCATCTTTCCCACTACAATAAGGTTTTGGTAAAATGAGATGAGATAAATTTTTCTAATATGTGTTGTGTCAAAAAGGAGCAGTTTTAATTCTCTACCTTGATACAGTGTTATAGAAAATCATTGGCTAATCTCATGTTTAGTCCCTAAATCCATGGCTTGGCTAGGAGGATACTGACTCCCACTTCAGAGCTCCCGCTTCCCTTCACCTAAATGCTAACTCTCGTTTAAGTTTTTAAACACTAAGATCAAATTGAGAATTTTAGTCTGTCACTCTAAAGATCTTCAATTCTACACCCAACAAAGTATATTTCCTTATTTATTTGCACTTAATTCCATGAACGAAATTCTCCTTCAAGGAATCAAATGTGATCCTCACTCTATTGTAGAACTCATACTCTATTTCCCAAATTATATGTTTCACAACATATTTTAATAATGAAATTGGCCAGATTGAAAAGTAAAATAAGTTCGGAGTTGAAAAATCATCACAGTTTATTTTATATTTCAATATTGGCGCATCCATATTATCTCTTCATTTCACCATATCTCAGAGTAGGGAGAAAGATAAATTAAACTACTAAGACTTCATGAGAAAAATACAACAAAACACAAATTTCATATATAAAAGAAATTTCATACAATATAAATAAACAAATAATATTTATCTGAAACTCTTTCTCAAAGCAAATCCCTTGTAGCTTCTTATAGAAAATGTAGGAAGAAGAAATCTCTCACTTTTCTCCTTATCCAACACTCTTAAAGATAAATTCACACTTAATCTCACCAGAAAAACTCTAAAAACTTAAATAAAAATAACTAATAGACTCCTAAATGGTGGAGGAATGAAAATGGAAAAAGTGTATGGAGGCGAGGTGTGGCGAAAATGAGCAAGGAGGGACGAAGAGGAATGAAGAGGGGGCAAATAATGAGTAAGAGAGAGAGTTTTTCCGATGAATTTCGTTCCCAAATAGAGCGTAGAGTCAGTTCTCCAATAGTTGCATCCAAAAACTCTTCAAAAAATGCCCAGATTCGTTGAATCTTCAAGAAATAGGGTCTGAACTTCCATAAGCATCGTCAGCGCCTAGTCTGACGTCGTCGGTGCTGAACAAATTTTTAACTTCTTTTTTGCTCCAAATTTCATATTTTTTGGTTTTTTTTTGCTTCAAGTCCTAAAACTCAACAACCTGCAAGAAAACATAAAAATATCTTCCATTAAAGTGCAATATCACAAAAAATGAGTATAAAATATGAGTCTAAAAAAGTATATATTTTTGGTGTATTAGTACTGCATGCATGTGTATTTAACGTGCCAATGAGCATAACACCATGCACTACGAGCACTTCAAGCGCATCATGAGCTCCAAAAATGCATGGTGCATTTCATATTCTCTTGGCACACCTTGCACGTCACCGATGTGCAAGTTCATCCATTGTCGTTGATGGATCGCCGCAGCCCGACCACCATTGCTTGGTCATTGCCAGCACTGCACTATTATTTTTAAGCCACTATTGTCTAATCATTGTTACTGCTAAATAACTATCTCGCCACAACAGCCAGTAAATCGCAATCTGACAACTGCCATCATGCCATCACCACCATTAGACAACGATCAAGTTGCCATCATCTTTAGACCACCGATGCTAGGTCGTTGCTATTTAGCCACTGCTACCAACATATCATAGCTTTTGGCCACCACCTTTGTCACTATCAAAACATCAGCATATGGCAATAGCCACAATAATACCACTGATGCATGACCACCGTTGTTGTTATCACGGAACAGCTGTCGTCTAATTGCCAACACCATCTTTACCACTAGCAAAAATAGTTTGTCCATCCCGTTGTCAGCACCCTTCATAGCCATCTTCAATATTTTTTACTCAAATTTCATGTCCTGAGATAAATATTAAGGTGACCTTTTAGGTCACGACCCTTGTGAAATGGTCAGTGCTAACACCTAAGGTGCGCCTCTATTTCACTTTTTGTTTAAGGCCAATATTTTTCATCGAACAATTTACCAAAAACTAGGGATGTATATTCAATGTTTTTGATAGATACGTCAAAAATAGGGGAGCAAGTGTTACTTTCCTAAAAATTATTTTAATCATGCAGAAATCTTGGAGCAGTTTAAGCATAAATAAATTCTAAATATTTATTCCTCCATACTTTAATTTTATCAAACTTTTAGTTAAATCAATCATCTAGATGAGATAAATCCAATGAGCCCAATATGACACAATTATGATATCGTTAAGATAAATAAATATTCATAAAATGTTATCTTATTAAAAGAGTCACTCTGGTCGTCTGATATAGTGGTCTAGATTCATACAATATTTAATTAGGATTTAACTTCCAAAATTATAAATAGAGCTCCCCCCTATACATGCGCGCGGGGGGAGGGAGGGGGGTGGGCTGAAGCCGGATGGACCTGTAGACTAAATTTTAAGGAACTCTATGTTTTTTTAGACTTCTTGAGCGCTGCTGCCAATGGACCACTGCTAATCCGCTACAACCACAGCTGATTCAACATCATCGTCGTTAAGTAGTCGCCGCCATTGTTGGACCACCGTCATAGTTGCTAGGCCACCACCGCCCTTTAGTTGCCCCATCCACTAGCTTGTCGCAACTGTCAGAGGAGCACCACTTTATGTCCATTGCCATTCAGCAGCTGCCAAGTTTGCTTTGTTACAATTGTTAAAAAGTTACCACAGTTGGACCACCGTCGTTGTCGCCAAACTATTACTGCCTGACACTCGCCGATGTCAGACCATCATCATCAAGCCAATTTTGTCAAACCAAAATAGTCTAGCTGCCACCATCTCAATAATGTTGTTTTCCGGCCACTGCTGTGAAGTCGTAGTCTCTATTAGATCACCACAGTTGAGCCACCTCCACTGCTAGATTTTTGTTGCCTAGCTAGCTTAGTATGGTCATTACCTCGGTTAGGCCCCCATAGTCGCCCTAGACTGGCACCATCTTGTTGTCGCCACTATCATACCACTACTGCTACTGACGACGCCGACATTAAACTTTCAAGCACATGACCTATGTTGTCGGTTTTCCATCAAAACAATCGTGTCATCATCATTTCACAATATATTCCACTACACTTTTAATGGATGTCACATCGATAAACCCCACGCGTATAATATCACTTACAACCAGTCAAGAGTCAGCAAAGTCTTGTAAACAACATCGGCAATTCGTCTTGGTGAAACTTTTTGGACTTGTCAAAGAACTGCGATTTTTACATTTTTTAGTTTTTTAGGTAAGAACTTCTCGTCATTTTTTGTCAATTTTTTTATCTGTGTATGGAGTCTTCTGGCAACACTAAGACGCTATATACAACAGTTAACTGTTATGAATTTTCGAGCACGTAATTATATTTACATAACATAGGTATTCTAAAAGAAATTTAATAATTAATTGATTATAACAAACAAAAATTTGAACTATGCAAATAAATTTGCAAAATTATCCAGTATATTAATTTTTTAAAATAACGAAAGAAACATTTACGATTTAAGAAAAAGAAAATATGCAAATTAAACTTTTGGAAGATTCCCAAATTAAAGTAAAGTAACTATTCATATAAACTTTGTCACCATTTTAAGGAGCGACAATTGATATCTGCGTAACAGTTTCGAGATAAATATTATTTTGAAAATTTGGTTGATCCACATTGTGGTTGGTTATATATATATTAGTCTCTAATTTATATATATCAAAGCCTCTAATTTCATGTGTTTTAAATAAAAAATGTGCTGTCATATTAATGCTGTCACGCAACGGGCGTTGGATTCGATACCAAATATCTCAACGAAGGCCATCCCGAACATCTTGTTCCTCCTCTAATACGTGGGAGCATTTCATCAGCTGCACGTGATGGGCCGACCGCATCTCATGCATGGAATCGGGAACCGGATTAGGCGAACCTCTCCTTTAACTACCCGACGCTATAGTCCACAAGTACTTGGCCGAAATCGCGGCGTGGATTCGCGCCTACTTTCATAAGGGCTGGGCCCGCTCCCCACGTTCTACAGCAGATAACGCCCGTTGATTTGGGCGTTCGGACAAATTTGGTAGGAGAAGGTAGGCATTCGTTTGTTATTGAAAATAGTAGTTATGATGCGTTAGTCTTGGAATCCTTCCAATAATTTACAGCTATCTCGTATTGTATTAGACCATAAAATGTTACGGACATAGGAACAAACCATGCTATTTGACCATCAGGGGAGCTTATTTCCAAGTCCAAATTAAAAACACCTTTTCCATTATTTAAAATTTGATAGGATTTTTACATATAGAGGCCCTCAAACCAAGTAATTTACCGATAAATGCTCTCAAACCTTTAATTTACTCGTGAAGGACTCCACGTCCTTCTCGGTGTCGTTCCATTCTCTTCCTCTCTCAGTCAATGTGGGAGCGAAGAATTCCAGTCAAAGAGACATCGAACAATGCGGTAGAGAAGCTAAAGCTATAGAGCAAAAAGTGAAGTAGGCAGTGGTTCTGTAAGCACCACAGGTGGTGAAGATGACATCAAATGCTCCAATTGAGATGACAAAATTGCTGGTCTAGGCGATGAATGCATTGATTATGATACATAGAGGAGAGACTTAGAGATCAGTGAGGAGAGCGATGAAGAGGTGGCGGAGGGACTCACCAGAGTGGTAGAAACAGAGAAAATTAGGTTTGGGGAGGGAAAGAGTGTTCTCAGCTTCGGCGGGAAGGGAGTGATCAGTAGAGGAGTATGGGAGGGTGGCAATGTGGAAGTTTCTGCTCCCGCGTCAGCTAAGAGACGAAGAGAAAGGAACGACATCGAAGAAGGATGTGATAGAGTACTCACGACAAAGTTAAATGTTCAGGAGCTACTATCTGTAAACTATATGTTTTGAGCACCTCTATATGTAAAAAACCCAATTTAATTTATTCATACATAAAGGCAACACTCATAATTAATGGATCCAACTCAAAATATGTATATATAACTGTTCACATCTATTTGGACTATTGAATTAAGATTATCTTGTGAGGCATGCTTAAGAATTGAAGCGGTAAGAATATTGAAGAAGAAGAGAGAGAGAGAAACAAATAAAAAAGCACATACAAAGTTGCCTCGTAGGGGTAAGCTGTGCTATTCCTAAGCTATATGACCCAGTTTAAATAATTGTTACAAGGCGGGGATAGTGAGAAGGGGAGGGAAATCTCCTTACAAGATTGGGTTTATTGAGGACCCTAAAAAAACCAAAGACTAGAGAGGCAAAAAGCCCCAAAATACATTCTATGACCCCCTTAATTATATAAGATAAGAACAAAAAATGAAAAGTACATGGCTACTTTTGCTTTAATTAGGGCATTTCAGTACATTATCATCTTTTGTCGTGTCTTTTCATAATTGTAACTGAATAAAACATCATATGATGTACTAGGTGCTTATGGTCAGTCAGTTCAAGAGTCGGTCGACCTTCGATCAGAAAAGTTGGTCAGTTTTGAGAGAGGCGGTAGATCGGCCTTAGGGTATCGATTGATCTGCTTATTTCATGCTTATTTCTGGGTGTTTTTTTAGGATTTTTTTGTGAGTTGTTGAGAGAGACTCTTTTTGGCAGTGGTGAGAATGATCGGGATACTAGACATTTGTTTGGTTGTTAGTGTGAATGTCTTTCTTTTTTTTGTTGTTTGTCAGCTATTAAGTTGGTTAGCCGCCCGTCGGTCGACTGTTCTTCATCGGGTGAGATTTATGAGTATTTGTTTTTTTTCATCAGAGGATTGCTTTTATCTCTTATAATTAAAATGTGAGATTGTGTTACGAGTTATGTTGACTATCTTTTAATGTAATCATTAAGTTTTTCAGTTTTCTTGCTCCTTCCTAATGACAACTGTGACATGGACAATAAAAGTGTTAATGCAATAAGTTGAATCGTAATAGTCATAATGTAATGATTAGAATTCTTTGATTTCTTTGCCCATGACCCTTAAATGTTATAAATAGGAGGTACTTCTTGTCATTTGAGTTAGTCCCTTATTGTATTCACTCTGATTTTACAAATTTTCTTATGGAAAAAGGATCGTATTCTATGCTAGAACCCGTCAAGTGGGCTAAGATGTTGGTTATCCTTAGAGTAAGGAAGTATGGGACTGAACATAAACTAAAAAAAAAAGCTTGCCAAGAAGCCAAAACCCTCCGAGCGAACGGAAGTGGTGGAGTAGTTTGACCCAAATTGGGAGACTCCAGAGAAGGCTTAAACCAGTGCTGTGAATGTGTTGGGCAGCTCAGTGATTGGGCCTTAAATAATGACTCGTGCTAAGGTTTGGGTAGAATTAAGGATTGTGGGTGTTTACTGTTTAGTGTACCAAGCGTTGGGGGAAGGGATCATTGATGTGGTGATTTTTGTGCGTTATAAATATTTTTCAACACCACAACATGATGCAGGTGTATTTAGTGTGTTAATTTTATAAATATTTTTCAATATTAAAAAATACACACGACAGATATAATAGAAAATATGCAAATTAATCCCAACAAAAATAAATTCAATGAAAATAGTTTTATCTTTTAAAAATCTTTAAACTGCCAAATCCCCTTTAAATAACACAAGTATACGTATCCCTCAAGTAATAAAGGGCTCTAATGGAGTCTTAGATATCAATCCCACAAGGAAGTTGGAAATGCCTATAAGTAAATTCTTAAGATTACAATGTACCTAACCAAGCCAAAATGATCAAACCAATGCCATTACAACCACCATTTGGACTCTAGTGACCAGGCTAGACCCACCTAGCCCACCCTACATGAGCTATGGACCAATTGTCCCTTGATTTAGGAGATTTCATCCCACTTTTGGTCTAAACTTGAATATCTTAGCCATCATCACTTACCATTAAAACTTAACCATCATTAGCCACCCCCTTGGCCTACCTGAGCCCATAAATGGCTTAACTCTGGCCAGGCACCACCTCAGCTGTCGGAAAGAGCCAGCTCAAGAGAGCCCCAAGTGGCCAAAACCCAAAATGAAACTTCTCTGAGTTGGCTAATTTTAATTGGCCATCAGACCTTTTCGTATCTTCACCTCAGCAAGCCATTACACCCACCAGCCACCCCTGAGCTCAACTCAATGACCATGGCTTAATATTGAACCCTTTACGACCAAAGGTGAGAGTGCCTAAAACCTTGGGGAAACTCTGCCAAATTCTCAACAAAACTTCTTCAAACCTTCTAAATTGCAATCATCATACTCTCAGCCACCCATAACCACCACTCATGGTCAATTTCACCACTAAAAGTTGCTTTAAAACCATGAAATATTTATCCACTCCAACATAATGCACCAAATTTCATTTAAACTTGCACACACCATCCTCTTAGTGAGAGGAGTTGATCCCCCACAAAATCCCCATCGCAGAGAGGCTCTAACCTAGCTCTAGACCAACACCTCAAATCTGGCATGGCAGAAATCATACCTAGACATATCACCATAGCACAGTAGCTCATCTGATGGTTCGTTGGACTCCTCTGAAGCTTCTCCAACCATCTGATTGAGGCCTCCCCTCTCAGACAAAGGTACTGAGCTCTAGCCTCAAACTGAGCTTAATTTGTTTCTTCATATGCATATACTATATTTCATGCTCGATCAATCGTATAGATAGGTTCGTCTTGAGTAGATGAAGGTGTAACAACAAACTCCATATGATTTGCTTGAGTATCGAGAGAGATCTTAAGGATTGAAGTTTAACGACTCTTGATTTAGGGAGATTGGGGACGATGAATGGATGTTGTCCGTTTCCGCGTTTATTCATTGGATGGTAGTGATGGAGCCAAAGGAGGAGATGGTACGTGAACTTCATGGCACATGATATTGAGGTGGTTGGTGGCGTCAAATGGTGGAGTGCCGCATGGCTTTTTGGAGCCACCATAGAATGAGCTGGATAGGAAGATAAATAGGGATTTTCTTGATTTATTTAAATACCAAAACTTTAAAAATTCATAACTTTTCATAGAAAAATCATTAAAAAAAATAAAAATACTCTCTTGATGAGTGAACAGAGGAGAATAATGTGGATCAAAAATAAAAATTATTTATAGAATCTCTAATTTTTATTTAATTAAATACTTTCTGTAGTATTTTAATTTAATATGACTAAATATTGTTCACCATGGTTTGAGCTTTTTAGGGCTTGTTCCTCGTGACAGAGGGGAGGTTCTCTGATTTTTCCATGGTCAGAGAGCATCTTTTTGTTTGTAACCCTAATTTTCAAGCTTGGATGACTATTTTCAAGCTTGAAATTTATGAAGGATATACTAAACAAGAAAATGAATTTTACAGATCATGTGACTGTTGCACTCAGTGAAGAGTGTAGTGCTATTATTCAAAAAAAGCTTCCTGAAAAATTAAAAGATCCTGATAGTTTTACTATACCTTATGTTATCGGTGAAAAGGTTTTATGAAAAGCTTTATGTGATTTAGGAGCAGGTGTCAATCTTATGCCTTTATCGATCTTTAAACATTTAGATTTGAGAGAGATTTCCCCTACTACTGTAACTGTTCAGTTAGTTAATTGATCAATAACTTATCCAAAAGGAGTTATAGAGGATCTATTAGTAAAAGTGGACAAATTTATTTTCCCTATAGACTTTATAGTATTAAATATGGAGGAAGATAAAGAAATTCCTATTATTTTGGGGAGACCATTTCTTGCAACAAGGAGAGCTGTGATAAATTTACAAAAAGGAGAATTAATAATGAGAGTTAATGATCAAGAATTAATATTTAATATTACAAAAGCTATAAAATATCCAAAACTAGAAAAATATAGTGAATGTTTTAGGATGGAATTAATTGGTTATCTTAGTCATGAGCAATTTAAGGAAGAGTTTGAAGATAAATTAAGGCAAGGAGAATTTTTTTAAGGCAAGGAAAAAATAAAAGAAGAATATTGAGATTATATTTAGGGAAAATTTGAAACTTTAGACTTTTTGGAAAACGATAATAAAAATCTTATTCCTTCAAGTATTAAACCACCTCAACTTGAACTGAAAATATTACGTACCCATTTAAAATATGGATTTTAGGAGAGTCATCTACATTGCCTATTATTTTTTCTTCAGAATTAACTTTAATTTAATACATAAATTAATAGAGATGTTGAAATGATATAAAATGGCTTTGGGATGGACTTTAGCAGATATTAAAGGAAATATTCCTTCTATTTGTTTGCACAAAATTCTATTAGATGAACAATATGAACCTAAAGCTGATCCTCAGAGGAGATTAAACCCTATAATGAAAGAAGTTGTTAAAAAATAAATTTTAAAATGGCTAGATGCTGGAATTATATATCCTATTTCAGACAGTGCTTGGGTATGTCCAATTCATTTTGTTCTAAAGAAAGGAGGAGTGACCGTTGAAGAAAATGAGAAAAATGAATTACTACCAATAAGACAAGTTACTAGTTTGAAAATTTATATTGACTATAGAAAATTAAACATGGTCACCAGAAAAGATCACTTTCCTTTACCTTTTCTAAGCCAAATGTTGGATAGATTGGCTGGGAACAAATATTATTTCTTTTTAGATGGATATACCGGTTATTACCAAATTCTAATTGCTTCAGAGGATTAAGAGAAGACAACATTTACAAGCCCATATGGAACATTTGCTTTTTGTATAAAGACTTTTGGATTATGCAATGCACTTGCAATATTTCAAAGAAGTATGACTTCAATTTTTAGCAATTTTATTGAACATGAAATGAAAATGTTTATGGATGATTTTTTGGTATTTGGAACTTCATTGAATTATGTTTAAATAATTTAGAAAAAGTTCTGGAAGTGTGTTAAAAAATCAACCTAGTACTAAATTGGGAAAAATTCAATTTATTGTTGCAGGAGAAATTGTACTTGGGCATAAAATTTTTGAAAATGGCATGGAAGTAGATCCTGCAAAAGTTCAATTTATTAAAAAATTACCACCTCTAACTAATGTTAAAGGGGTAAGAAGCTTTTGAGAACATGTTGGTTTTTGCAGACGATACATAAAATTTTTTTCTAAAATAACTAAGTCATTATGCTAACTTTTAGAAAAAGACATGAAATTTGATTTTAACGAGGAATGCATAAAAGCATTTGAATTATTGAAAGAAAAATTAATCACTGCACCTATAATAGTTCCACCTAATTGGGAGAAACCATTTGAAATAATGTGTGATGCTAGTGATTATGTTATTGGGGCTATGTTAGGACAAAGGCACAAAAAAGTTTTCAAAGTAATATATCAGGCTAATAAAACTCTAAATGATGCTCAAATTAACTACATTACTACTGAAAGAGTGTTACTCACTATTGTTTATGCCTTTGATAAATTTAGACCTTACTTTATTGGAACTAAATGTGTAATGCATACAGATCATTCTGCTATTAAAGACTTCATGTAGAAGAAGGATGTTAAACCTAGATTAATAAGATTGATACTTCTATTACAAGAGTTTGTTTTTTCCATAGTTGATAGAAAGGCAAGATTAATTAGATGGATACTTCTATTGCAAGAGTTTGATTTTACCGTGGTAGATAAAAAGAAAAATGATAATCAAATAGTTGAACATTTGTCTAGACTAGAAAGAGAAATATTAACTAATTTTGTAAATGAAATTTTAGAAAATTTCTCAGATGAACAATTATACAGTATTGATGAAATGAATGTATCGTGGTATGCCAATATAGTAAATTATATTATAAGTGATATTTTACCACCTGATATAAAAAATCCACAATTGAAGAAATTTATATATGATTCAAAATTCTATTTTTGGGATGACCCATATTTATATAAATAATTTAAAGATCTAATTATTAAAAGATGTGTGCCTTATGAGGAAACTCAATAGATAATTAAAAGATATCTTGATTCTGAATTTGGTGTACATTTTGGAATGAATAGAACTACATATAAGATTTTGCAAGCTAGATTTTATTGGCCTACTCTTTCTAGAGAAGTTAATTAATATATTAAAACATGCGATCAATGTCAACGAGTAGGAAATATTTCTAGAAGAGATGAAATGCCTCTACATTACACATTAAAAGTTGAAAATTTTGATGTGTGGGGATTAGATTTTATGGGACCCATTTATGACTTCATTCGAGAACTTATATATATTACTTATTGTTGATTATATGTTCAAGTGGATTGAAGCTATTGTTGTACTTAAATGTGATGCTATGAGTGTTTCGAGATTTTTAATTAAAAATATTTTTATAAGATATGGAAGGCCGATAGTAATTATTAGTGATGGAGGATATCATTTTAGGAATAAGAGAATTGAAAGATTAATTAAGAAATATGATATTATGCATAGATTCTATACTGCTTATCATCCTTAGACAAGCGTTCTAGCAGATATATCAAATTGTGAAAGTAAATGAATTTTAGAAAAAGCTGTAAATCCTTATAAATTGGATTGGTCTGCTAGGTTAGATACTGCATTATGGGCATACAAAACTGCTTATAAGACTCCTATAGGAATGTCCCCACATAGACTTTTTTTCAGATAAAAAACATGTCATTTACCAGTAGAATTGGTGCATAAAGCATTTTAGGTTATTAAGGAATTTCATTTTAATTTAAAGGATGCTGGTGAAAAAAGGTTATTGTAACTCAATGAACTTGAGGAGATTAGAAATGAAGCATATGATAATGCAAAATTCTATGAAGGAAAATGAAAATATGACATGATCGGAAGATTATTCAAAAGAAGTTTGAACCTAGATAAGAAATTTTACTATATAATACAAAATTGAGATTATTTCTAGAAAAACTGAAATCCAGATGGTTAGGATCATTTAAAGTGATTAAAGTCTATCATTATGGAACTGTTGTTATTAAAGATCCTAACACTAGAAAGATATTTAATATTAATGGGCCTCGATTGAAATATTATTATGAAGGGCATATACCAAAATTTAAAGCAGTTTTAATGTTAAGTCCATCCAACTAATCAAATGGTATANTTTCAATCTGGCCAATTGATTTGTTAAAATATGTTGAGTTTTACAACTAAAGTGAAGATTACATCCAAGAGTTAGAGAGGTCAAAGTCCTTGAAAGTTGGGTGCAAATAAATGGGGAAATAAAAATTTTCGGGCGTAGAATTAGAGATTTTAGACTGACAGAATAAAATCCTCAATTCAGTCCTATCGCTTGGGTGTTGCAGCGTAGATGTTAGCCCTCAGGCGAGGGGAACGTAGAAGCTCCGAATTGAGAGCCGGTATCCTCCCAGCCTTGCCGCAGATTCAGTAACCAAGCATAGGATTACTGAATTTTCTTGATGCCCTGTCCAAAAGGTAAAGAATAGGTATGCTCCTATTTGACACAATACAATTTGAACTAATTCAATTTATCCATTCACTTAAACTTCTTTACAAGGAGAAGGATGCTTTCTTATTCATTGAACTTCGCATTAGAAACTTTATTACTAGAATTACTTAATCAAAAGTTTATTAAAATTACATTTTTACTTCAATTGCCTATTAGTGACTAATATGCAATTTGAACTATATTGTTGTGATTTTGTATTGATTTTTTAAATCTTAGTTCGTAGCCTCTAATATTACTCCCTATAGGTTCAATATTCAAGACTCCATTAGAGCCCTGTATTACTTGAGCGATACATATACTTGCGTTGATAAGTGTGAATTTATAATTATTGAATATTTTATACACATCTTTATCAAATTTATAACTGCTGTCAAGTTTTTGGTGTCGTTGCTGGGGATTTAATTCATCTAGCAACAGTATCAAATTCTTATATTTTTGAGCATATATAAAGTCGTTGTCTGTCCCTTAGAGGTTGGAGGGTCTGTTGGACCTATTATGTCTGTTCCCCAACATTCAAATGGCCACAAGGTAACAGTTGGATGTAGCACATTCGAAGGTTGGTGTAAGACCACTCCATGCACTTGTTAAAGGTGACACCTTCTAGCTGTATCCATGTAATAAAACATCATTGCTGACCAATAATATACGAGTCTTTTGATCTTCATTTTCAATTTTGGTCCTAATTGGTGAGCTCGACACAATCTGACATGTACTACTTTGACTATATTCTGTGCTTCTGCTCTGCTAAGACATCGTAGCCACATCAGATCGAATGATCTTCTATAGAGGACATCACCCACTATAGCATATGACATAGTTATTCTCTTTATATGATATGCCTCAGACTTATCCTATGGTAACTTTTTAGTTTGCAAATAATCTATTAAAGGCTTTCCTAAGTCTTCGTTAATGTGAGCAACTGCAATCATCCTTCCTTTCCATTTTTCAAGCTTGTGTAAATTCTCAAGGTAGATCTGAGAGAAAACTCACATCCTTGTACTATAATGTCGACAGAATCCTCTAGCGGGCACGCCAGTTCCTTGGTAAGTTTTACTAGAGCATGAGCATAGGTGTTATCTCCTTGAAGAATTTGATAAAGAGTGACATTGGGAATCTGTTCAAGCAGCTTCATTGTGTATCAGTGGTAATCTGTTAGTCTTAGCTTTAAAATTTGGTATTGTCCAGCAACTTGTTGGATGACGAGTTGCGAGTCGCCATAGATGAAAATATCTTTTATATCCATAGAGATTGCCAATGCCAACCCAGTGATTAGTGCTTCATATTCTTCTTCATTGTTTGTGCATGGCTCTTTCAAGTGATAGGAGAATCTCAACATGCCCTTATCTGGCGTGATGAAAATCAAACAAATTCCTGCTTTTCCTGGTATAATTTTTTCTGATCCTTTGTCTTTTCTAGCTGATGAAGCTCCATTGAAGTACATTTCCCAGCATTATGCACTAGAGAATTCCATTTGTAATACCTGTTCATTTGGTAATTCATCATTGTTTGGGGACCCAGTTTAAAGTGGGTGCGCTACGAGAAAATCTGCTAGAATTTGACCCTTGATAGCACTGAGGGGAACAAAAGTTATATCAAATTGTAATAAAATCATTGACCAACTTGCCAGACTTCCAGAAAGTATTGGTCAGGATATTAAATATTGTAATAGATTAAATTTTGAAATTAAGATAATCTTACGAGAGAGCATGTAATGCCCAAGCTTTTGGGCGGTGAAAATCAAAGCTAGAAAATGCTTCTCAATGGGTGGACACTTTACCTTCATTGGTTTTAGACTGCAACTTAAGTAGTAGAGCACGTTTTCCTTACCCTCATCATTGAACTGAGCTAATAGGTCTCCAAGAGAGTCATACAAGGTAGGAGTATAAAGTATCAAAGGTTTTCCTAGGATAAGGGCTGCCAAAAGAGTAGGTTTCATTAAGTATTATGTGACGTCCTCAAAGGCCAGCTAACATTTCTCTAATAGTAGGTTTCATGAAGTATTATTTGGCATCTTTTTTTATTAATGTCAAGAAGAAATGACACCTACCCGAGAGATTAAAAATAAAGTGTCTTAGGTATGCCAACTTTTCTTAGAAGGAACGTAGTTATTTCAAAGAGTTGGGAGGAGGCATTTCCAAGAAAGCTTTAATCTTATCTAGGTTAGTCATGATGCCCTGATGATGGACAAAGATTCCTAGAAATTTTTTGGTGGTGAAGCTGAAGGAGCATTTTAAGGGATTCACTTTTAGATTTCATTGTCATAACCATTCGAACACAGTTCTCAAATCGTACAAATGGTCTATTTTCTATTTGCTCTTAATGAACAAATCGTGAACGTAGCACTCCACTTTATTGTGAATGAGTTCGTCAAAGATCTTCATCTTTTCTCATTGAAATGTTCCTCCAGCTTTCTTCAACCTTAAAGGTATCCCTCTGTAGCAAATAATCCCAATCGTTGTCCTGAAAGCTATAAGTGTTGCATTTTGTGGAACCATCTTGATTTTATTGTGTTTTGACAATCCATCCATGAAAGAGAAAACCTCATGTGTTGATGCAATGTCCACCATTAATTCTGGTGTCGGTAATTAAAGCTCATCTTTTGGACATTCTTTGTTTAAATCCCTGAAGTTGACACGTACACGAAATTGTTCATTTTTCTTCTTAATTGGTACATTATTGGCCAACCATGTGGGGGTATTACTTTTCTTTTACAAAGTTAACATCTATTAATTTCTTTACCTTAGCAATGACTTGCTGCTCTATCTCGAGGTGCATTCTTTTGGGCGCTTGTTTTACAGGGGTCATATCTTTGTCCACCCCGAGTTTATGAACTGCAACTTTTGCTGACAGCCCTGACATTTCATCATAACTCCATGCAAAGAAATCTTTTAATTCTGATAATAATTATATCAATTATTTGGATTCTTGCTCGTTGAGTAGAGAACTTATAAAGGTGGGTCAGAGCTGGTCTTTAGTCTCGAGGTTGATTTTATATAATTCATCCACTCCTGACTTAATTTCTTCTTCAGATTTTGGTGGAGCATCATCTATTAATTGATCTTAAGAGTCATCCTCTACATTGAGGCAAGCCTCTTCCAATCCGCTAGTAACAACCATGCAACATTCCGAGTCATCGACTGGTCCTAAAGTACCAAACCTGAGACCTTTCTTTAAGTCAAAAGTTCAACTTTTAACATTCCACAATTTCTCAAAAAGTTGCAGCTTAACTTTTGGCATTTGCTTTGACATACATTCCTACTAAATTAACTTTTATACACAAGAAGAAAAGTAACAAAAAGATAATTCCATTAATTCATTAGAATTCTCATCCAAATATCAAGATTAGTAGAAGTAGAAGCATGATAAAATTTGATCTGCTTTGAACCAGTGCTACGGACTTCCTTGACCTCTAAACTCTTGGCTTTTTGAGGGAGAATTGGAGTAAGGGCCATGACATTAACATAGTTTTTGAATCGATCATACATCAGCTCATATTAACTTTTCTCCACTTCTTCCGAGGATATTTCATATTGAGGTTTCTTCTATTTTATCATCATCGTTTCTTCCTCAGAGCTTTCTTCATGAATACTTTCTTCCATGTTGATGTTGATGGTCCACTAAGTTCATCTAGTAATTTTATTGTCTTTTTTCTTATCCACATCCCTGGCCTTGACCTAGGGGGCTTTGTCGTTGTGATCCTTCTGAATCTTCACTTTTCTTTATCACCACCGCATGAGAGAAGTTTGTTTTCTTTGGATGCGCTTAGTAGGCAGCGTCTTCATGAATCGTAACTTCATGAATTGAAAATGGTTGTAAATCTCATTTGATGCAATGTTCTTGTCCTTATTTGTAATATTTGATGCACTCATGTAGGGAAAACGAAACCATGTTGTGCTAATGAATCCACAGTTGAACAAGTAGGGCATTGAAATAGGTCTCAGCGTTGATTATATGGAATTAAGCAGTTGCTACTAATTCTCCAACTTTCATAAGCAGTACAATCAATCCAAGGGCTCGTTCTCCCTTCTGATTAAATCCTCTTAACATCATTTTATCAGCTGTAAGCTCTTGAGCTTAAATATTCAAAAATGTCAAAAGTTGTAGACTCATTAGGCTGAGTGATTCTCCAGGGTCTACCAAATCTCTGGATAATAGAAATTTGCAAATATTAACAGAGATGTAGAGCAGTCGGTTACGTTTAGTAGTACCGAACAACAAGTCTTCATCTGTGAAACTTATCTCAGGCTTTTCCTTTAAAAAACTAACTTCATTCGAGGATGTACTGTCCAACAGATCGAACCAAATCTCTGGGTCTAACAAGGCTATAACTAGAGACTCTCTCATCTCAGTTGACAGGATTAGAGCGTCTTAAATGCTTAGTTTGGCTGAAAACCTCCTAAGATGAGCTAGCACATTATATTCCACTTTATATAATCCTGAAATCTTTATTGGGCCATGTGGTTCTTCCACTTGCAGAGGTGGAGGAAGCTCTTTTTGAGTTACTATTTGTCTTCCTTTATATTCTGGAGCTGACCTCGGGGGTAACAATTTCCCACTCCTTAAGTTTATCTCTATGATTTCTTCTTCTTCTAGTAATGTTATAGGTAAATTTTTTTTTCATCTTTTTAATCGAGAAGATCTAAATTAATGGAGAGTGGTGTGTCATGATGCTCGAGGACTGGCTCCTCACTTTTGGTTCTATCGTATTCGGCATCATTGATATCTTCTTCATCTTGGTTAGTGGGCTCATTGGAGTCAGGTAGGATTTGAGGATCAATTTGGGAATCAAGATTGAAGTTAGATTGAGTAAATTCAGTTACGTTATCACTAGAAACAGTTAAAGCATAGCTGAAATCATAATCCTGTTATTCATAATACCATGGTGAAGGAAAAAGATAATCATACATGGTTAGGAAGGATTTTCTTCCCCGATTCCGAGAGAATGAATCTAACAGAGCCAGCCCCTATCCTACCCCTCATGTTATTGGTATTTGTGGTGGCATTAATCTCTTTCACTTCTGGTTGTGGTTGTTTCTCTTACAAATTTTTCATCTCCGGCTGAGTAGGCTATAGACTCCGAATGATTGCCTGAGTTGATGTAGTTTGAGATCTGATTTAATATCATCTTAGACGATTTGCTTCAAACAGTACTCCATCCATCTTTTTCTGAATACAGCTTTATTGGAGCAATTGGCTCGGCCAAAATCTTATTTATAGAACCTTTTTCAGGTTCTTTTAAATTTTCTTTCTGGATTGTTATATTCCCTTAAGATTTTTCTCGAGCCAATCTTTGAAAACAAAACATTCCTCTAAAGTATGTCCAAGCATCCTGTGGTGCGGGCAATAATTCGGCTAATCTTTCTTGTCGACCTTCTCAAGTTTCTCTGGATCTGGCAATCTAAACTCAGACTTCTTCATAAGACTACTGAATATTTTGGGCACAACATCATATTTGAAGGAATATACTGCTTTCTTCTTTTTTGCAATGATCATACCCTACATATTTTCTATTTGACATGATCCTCCTTGATGCGACTGCTGGCTAGACTGCCATATTGTTGTGTTCCTTGCTGAGCATGCTATGATGATGGTTGGGAACCTTGACAAGAATTTTTTGCCTGTATCTTTTTTGGTTTCATTACCTTATAAACAGTTGCCACTGTCCCAGACTTCTTCTTGAATATTCAGGTTGTTCTTATCTTTTTTGATTTCTCATGAGAATTCAGGTGTTTGATTTTCTCTTGCAGATTACTAGTTTTACTAAAGTAGCTTCTCGAAGGACTTGATGGTGCGTCCCTTAAGCATGAAAGCTATTGGCCCATGGATGCTTTTGAATAGGATCTTAATCGCATGATGTTCCTATAGCTGAAGTTTGCACTTCATGTTAGGTTTTCTCCACCTCAATATATAATCTACTAGAGTGTTGTCAGGCTTTTTCCTCTCAACTACGAGATCTCCAACAGAAATGTGATATTGCGCTCCAGCAAATCTTTTTACAAACAGTTATTCTAGCTCAGCGAATGTCTTCACTGATCCGTTTGCCAACTTGGCATACGAATCAAACACTATTCCTGATAGGCTACTAGCAAACTAACAGAAATGCAAGGCTTTGTTACCTCTGGTATTGCCACAACTGGCTCAGAAATGCACTATGTGCTATCTAGGATTTCCAGTCCCGTCAAATATCTTAAAGTTTGGTGACACAAAACCCTTAGAGTAGGGTACATCATTGAACACCTCTGGGAAGGGTCTACACTTTAAAATCAATGCACAACCCTTAGATTTCACTAAGGCCACTCGAACTTGTTAGACAATCTATTTAAATTATTTTTTTGGTATGACACTCGATGAAGAATCCTTCTTTTGTTGATCGTATATGTTATCTGAGGCAACTTACCTCCTTTTATTGGTGATAGGTACAATCTCTGGTTGATTGACCTCTAGAGAAGCTAACAGTTGTGCTTGAGGCTGTCCATGAACTGTAGCCATGGCGGCCATGTAAGTGGCCATCTCTTCCATCCTTTTCTCCATTTGGCTGTTTTACTCATCCCTTAGTAAAATATCCCTACACAGATCATCTACCATGTTCCCTTCAACGAGAGGTTCGGCGTTGCGTGTAGAAGCAACGACTATAGTTTTGATGACATGAATATCCATGAAGTCTTCACGAGATATTCGTTAAATTAAAAATCATTATAAGCATTATCAACAAAAACCCCGTGTTCTTAAGCTAACTCAGAAATCTCAACCCTAAGCTTATCAACCTTATCTTCAAATATTAATTCTTGTATCATCTTGAGGTCAGGGGGACTATGCAGAACTTCCTCTAGTTGTTCTTCTAACTCGATAGCAGTAGTTGCAACAATGTTGAATACTTCATACTCTTGCTTCATTCCATGATTCTCCTTTATGGGCTCACTGAACCATATGGTATGACAACCATAGGTAGCCATACCTTTTTTTTTGACGGTGATTTCTTGAGACGGGGTCTCTTAATAGAGGCATCGACACGTAGGAGAGAGGCATGCTCCCTATGGTGGGGACCAAATACAGTACCGGGTAACTTCTTAATCTTTTCCTTCAAAACTTTAGAGACATTATTATAAATGGTAAATGGTTGAACTCTCGGACCCAGACGTGACTTAACATGTCAACAACCTAGAGGTCCTGGAGCAGCAACAATAAAATAGGTGGTTCTGATGGTGGCATCAATTTTGCTTCCCAGGCAAAACCTGATGGGGATGCAGGTAGGCAAAGTTTCAGTTGATCTTTAATATTGTGTGACAGATCTGACATCTTTTAAAATTTCTTTCTTCATGTGAGGGGATACTGCACATCCCACCCCTTTAAGTAATTCTCCGACTGAAGAACCCTCTTTGGTAGCTAGTCTCTAGAATGTTGTACTTACTCAAGTAATAGGAGTGGGCTTCTCTCTCTCCCCATCATGTCCATGAGGTGACGACAAAGTAGCAGCAATCTTTTGGATACTTTCATACCCATTGGTGTCCATCAAGGGATGGAACCTACTCCCTCACAGAAGTCGATAAGTTTCTGACAATCCTTGTTCCTCCTGGTGAGGAATTTCATCAACAGACATTTCTTCAGAAATTTTGGCTTTAGCAGCCCTCCAGATCTTTTGGATGCAGTTTCTATTTTATGATCGAGTTATAGGAGCAGACTTCTAAATTGATCGAATTTTAAATACCGTCGGTGAGATGGTAAATCCTTCAGTTGTATCTTCAACAATCATTACTTCTTTTCCCTAACGGAAACGGGAACAACAAGCTTATCAAATGTCATTGTGGCAGTAGTCTTTTTCCTCTTTTAAGAAGGGAAATCTTAAGAGTAGTTGAGGATGAATTTAGTTGATGGCTCCGAAACTTCTAGAGCGGTAACTTTCAATATGACAAAGGGAGCCTTTCTGACCACGACTTCAAGTTCATCGAATCCAGATCCAAACTTGATGGAGGGGGCGACATTGCGGGCATCGCGACTCGTCGGTTGGTTGGTTGAGAACGTGAGCATAGAGAATGCCAATGCAGTAGCTTTAAAAAGAAAGCTCTGGGGTAGTTATTTCGCCAATATCTTGTAATTCTTATGCGAGTACTAAAAATTAACAAAATTCAATCTATAGATTGGGCAAGTATTTTTTTTATTTTTAGTTTGTGAAAAATATTTTAGAATTTTGTAAAAGTAACTTTGAATTATATAAAAAAGGTTCAACAAGAAAGCACAGTGTGACACAATTCAATTTAATTTGCAAAATAGCAATTAAACTAGAAAGGGAGCAAAAAGGAAAGTAAAGTTTAGAGCCCAGTATAGGACCAACTTCACAGCACATATCGCCCGGGCAAAACTAGTCCACCAACACACCTATTGGGGGTCTGATCCCACACAAATATTAAAATTCCTAATGAGCTCTTGAATCTCTCTATTCAAAGGTGGTTGAATAGATGGTCCTGAAGTTTGAAGGAGTTGATCGTACCTCCCAAGAAAGAAATGGGTGAAGTATGCCAATGATAGAAGGGAAATTTGTTCCACAAGGGACATAGTCACATTACAGATATATGAAGATGATATTCCTTGATTTAAATGGAGAGAGAAACTATTCCTCAGTGGAGTTGCCGGAAGCTGTCAACACAATTTTAGTGGAGGGTCGTCCTGTGGAAGCTGTCGGTCGCCTGAATGGAAATCTCGTGGCCCACTTCAGAGGGAAATTTAATTTACATATATATGAATATATATTTAGTTTAGAAAAATATGAAATCAAACTGATCCCATATTTTTCATAGTTTAAATGAAAGAGCGCTGCACCTTAAGCTATATGTCCCTATCGAAAGATTGACACGTGGCTTGATGATGAGGCTCAATCAAATAAACTAGAAAATATATGACATCCATTTGGCTTCTGAAACCATTTTATTATAAGCTAATAAGTTCCCTTTTTTAATTTGAAAAATTAAATAGGGTTTACATTAAGTTGGGTTCTTGAAAGTTTCCTATATAGGCAAGCCCCTATAGTTAATTATATCTTAGATAACCAGAGTCACCTAAGAAAACTCTTAATAAAAATTAGGGGATATTATCTTCAAGGATTTCAAAGGAATAATATTTTTCAATGAGATCGGATAAAGATGTGTGAAATAAGAATGACTCAAATTTGAAACTTATTATGGAATCCAAAGGAAGAGAGATTATGGATTTCATAAATCTTTAGGAGAACCTCAATGACTTTCCAACCTTACGGTTTGGTTTCAATTTAGAGGAGAAATATTTGAATTTTTCATCATATCAGTGCTATTAATTTTGGCTTACATTCGTGTGAAACCATCACACAAATCTCCTAGAATATGTGAGGATTTATGTCATGAAGAACGACAACCTCAGAATCCTAATAGAGGTTAGGGCTTATATTGTATAATAGAGTTAAAAAAAAGCCTAAAAGAAAGTTGAGGATTTATGTCGCACTAGGCGGAGAACCTCGAAGTCCTATGGCTTGTTGTTTAATTCTACATAATGGTTTTGCTAGCTAGACATTTTTTAATGTTGAAGATGGTCGTGCTGCCCACAATGCTAGCTCCAAGCTCCTCATCGTGGCGAGTTTAAGTTTTCTAATGTGTCAATTCATATTTTAAAATCAAGTGTTTTCTATAGTTATATTTATTTAATATTACGGGGAACGTTAAAGTTGATTAGAATGACACCGGTTAGGATCCTACAATTCCCTCGTTCTGACACCACTATTTTTCTTCACATTCAGTTATTTCAAATGAATGTACTAAACTCAACTTAATGAGTTCCATACTTTAATTTAGACCGTGGGAAATCTAATTAGCAACCGTAGGTTACCTTCTTCGAGGGTTTCCAAATTATTTGATAGAGATGTTTTAATTTAGTTGCAATTTTTTATTTTATTTTTGTTTCTGATTAAATTTTGAGTTATCTTATATTTTGACTGTTGTGGCGGTGAATTTTCTCTTGGTTAATTTTTGGTTTTTCTTTGTTTTTTTTTGCATTGTAGGGTGACCTTAAGCATGCAAGAAAGAAACAGGAGGTACAATAAGGAAAATGCAATAACTTAAAAGTGTACGTGTCGATTCTTCCCTCTCCTCTACCTCAAAGGTTTGCTTTGGCAATATGTATATGATTTTTCAACGAATTAAAATTGCAGGAGTAGATGAAGGTATAGCTATCAATCCCCAAGTTATGACTTTATTGAGTCTAAAAAGATCTTAGTGGATGATTTTAGAACAAAATATAATAAGTTCAATTTGCCCTTAAAAATATTAAAGAGATATCAAAGTGCTCGGATCATGACCCTGAATCACTTTGAAGATTTCTCGAAATGTTTTGAGTTTATTTTAAACTTGTCATATCGTTATATTAATCTTCCAATGATAAAATAAGGTTATCCCACTGCTCAATGAAACTTGATGTTTTTTTTATTCTGAGGTTAGAACACTCAATTAATCAATTGATATTTTATTTAAGAGTTATGTGGGTGGGTGCCGCCAAGGCAGATCTGAGTCATTAAAGTTTTTTGTACCCACAGTTAAAATTGGGCTTGTAGTGTAGAAAAAAATGTTAATCACCAATCATGTTATCTTGTAAATCCAATCATATGAGTTTAAATGTCAAAACTAGGTCCCTTCCAAGCCCTAAACAATCACAATAGATGAAATGGTAAGTAGCAAAATTTTGATTCAAGTGGCATGCATTCTTATTGAAAGATCACATGTCATCGACTATGGGCTTAAATTTAATGAAATATCATCTTCTTAACTCGAACCCATCTCTTGAGAATCGTTTAATTTTGATTGACTTCCAAGTCATGATAATTAAAAGAATTACAATTTTGTTCTTATTATAGAAAAGGTAACAAGTGAGTTCTTGCCTTTTAATCTCATTGCATTTCAATCACCCAAACATGTTCATTAGGATCAAAGTCACTCATTTTCCCTTCCATAATCCTAAATTTTGATTAAGGTACCAAAATCTAAAGTTACCCCTTTACCTTTGGGGCTCCTCACCTCATAACTCATTAATCAAAATTCAAATGACTATGAGAATTTTTATAGTGTCCTCTCCGTGGATCATTTAAAACATGAGAGGAGAAAATGTAAATAATAATTTAAATTTAGAAAGTACCATTTTAAAAATTGTTTTACTTAACTATCCAAAATAAAGTTTTTATTCATGAGAAAATTATTAGAGGTCTTCTTAGGCCAGAGAAACTTTTAGACAAAATTCCATGATTTTTTTTAATTAAATCTATATCTTTATTATTTGATTATGAATCAATTTTAATGATTTAATTCTATGTAAAATAAAGTTTTAATTACCAAAATTATCTTTATATTTCTATTAAACCTCTCTGAGTTCAGAGAACTCAAAGAAACAAATTTTGTATTTTTATGATTTTTTAATTTATTTATTATAATTATTTTAATAGGAAAATAAGAAAAATTCATTTTAAGGCTCTTTAAAAATTATTTTTAACTTAGAAAATTTAGAAAAAATATCCTAATGAGTTCTAAATGATCGAGGTACAATTAGGCACATTTTGAAGTATTTTGGTATTTTTGGGATTGTTAAATATTTTTAATTATTTTAAACTCAAAATAAAGCTCAAAACTCAAGTATTTTCTCAAAAATAATTTTTTATTTTTCCTAAGTGCCCCTGATCTCAAGAAACTCATAAAAACACTTTTGATAATTTTCCTAAGTGTATTTGATTTAATATAATTATATTTGTACAAAAAGATAAGGTTTCCATAGAAAATCAACTTTAGTGCTCGAACTCGGTAAAATAATTTTTAAATTTTTATATTAGTTAAACATCATTTTTATACACAACGTGGAATTGATATTGTTATTTTTTTTAGTATTTAATATAAATAAATTAAAGCAAGATATAAATGTTTAATTCACTATAGAATTGTACAAAATAATTCAAAGCATCATGATATTTTTCCTAAGCTTCTCTGACGATACGAAACCTACTAAATTTATTCCCATAATGTTCCAAGTGGTGTTTTAATTTATATAATTAAAATAAGTGGAAATAGTCATCTTAGCTTGAAAACTAAGATTAGAAGCATAGAGAAAGCCCTCTGACCTTGGAAAAACTAGAGAACATTTCCTCTATCATGGAATAAACCCCAAAAGTTTCAGGCCATGGTGAGCAACGTTTGATAATAATGACTTAAATAATCCAGAGTATATTTAATTCATTAAAATCATTTTTAGTTCACATTGTTCTCTTTTGTTCACTTAGAAAGATGGTATTTTTATTTTGTTTTTAAGATTTTTTTAGAGGAAAATATGGATTTTTGAAGTTCAGGCATTTAAATAAATTCAGCAAACCCATATTTTTTTACTTAAACTAGTCATTTCAACACAATCCTTGTCCGCACCAAATTTTATGCATGGCACTCTGCCATTTGACGTTGTCAGCCACCTTAACAACCACACAACCTGCCTTTTTGCTCCAAGAGTTCATCCAACTTGATCTCCTCTGTCCATTGAATAAATGCGCGATTAGATTACTCTCCTTCATCATCGCTAAGTAACCTAACCCGTGATCCATTCACACCAAAACAATGGACCCAACAAACGTTCAGATGAAGTCCTAGGCTCTGGTGAATTATCTAGTTATGATTTTGATCGAACTTGATTTCAGGTGTCGATCTAGACCTATCTTAGAGGCTTTTCAGGATGGAGCTTTTACGAGGAATAAACTCCTCTCACTGTGAGAATGGTGTGTGCAAAGTTAATTGGAGGTTTGTGGACTGTGGAGGTGTGGAGAAATTTGTCTTGGTTTGAGCTGAAATTTTGAGCTCAGAATTAGGCTCTCATAAGGGGAACCAGAGGGGGAAAATTGTGGGTTTGAGTTGACGAGTTCTTGGGGAGTGACTGGTGAGAATTTGGAAAAGTTTCCCTAAGGATGTGATCATCTCCCCTTTGGCCATGGAGGGGGCTCTTAAAATACAAGAGTTTGGGATGGAGCTAAATGCTTCAATTTGTGTTCAATTAATTGCTTATGTGGAGGTTTGAAATGTGCAAAAGCTAATTGGAGCATACCAGCGTGAATGGGTGTAATTTGGTTTGAATTTGAGCAATGTGACTCTAGTTTTTGGGGTTTTTCGGTGACTAGGATGGCTGGCTAGAGTAGGGGAGGTGGTCCGGCAGCCGAGTGAGCCAGGGAGAGGTTTAATTATTACAAACCCCTAATGGTTTGGTATGATTGCAGGGATTTCTTGGTTTAAGCATGAAAAAGGATAAAATAGCATAAGTTTGGGGACCATTGGTCCATGGCTTCCATAGGGTGGGGTGGGTCTAGCCTTGTCACTAGGATCCATTTGGTGGCATGGTGTCATTGCTTTGGTCACTTTGGCATGATTTAGTCAATTTTGGTGCATGGGTTCAATTTGAGTTAAATTTTCTTGAAGTTATAATTGAGCCAAATTTATCGATCAATTTTTGATGGATGATTGTCATGAGGGGTTTATAAACGATTTGGAGTGATTTTGAATTGATTTGGAGGTTCAATTTGAGGGATTTTGGGAAATGGATCAATTTTGGGATGTTAGGTTGGACATGAGTTTTGGTTATGCTAGATTAAGGCCATGTCCCAATTAAGAGTTCAAAATGTTTTATAGTGATGTTATGAAGAGTTCTCAACCATAATTGAGTGCCAATTTTTGTGTTAGGGCATTCAATTTGGTGGAATTTGGGCACATGGCTAAATTGGGAAAAGGGAATTCAAATTTGAAGCCTGACCAAGGTCAAATGAGGGGTCAATTTGGTGTATGGTGATGTTTCAAAGAGTTTATGATGCATAATTGGGGCAATTGGAAAAGTTTGGAGGTTCAATTGAGTGTGACTTTGGTTTTAGGCTAAATTGGTGCTTTTTGATTTGGGTTAAAATTGGACACAAATGTGGGTCAATTGGACTTCGATTTTTTTTGAATTTGGTTTGATCATGATTAATTTCAATTTATAATTAAAATTAGGGGGAAGTTTGGGTCAAATTAATGGGCATTTATGGTGACTTCGGGGAAAGTTGGCCTTTAAGGGTAATTTGGGGCTTTTGGTCAATGTTGGTCAAATTGATCAAATTAGGTTTAATTGATTGGTCCAAATTGGTTTTTATGGATATTTGAGATGATTTTGAGGGTTTAGGAAAGTTTGGACTACCAAGAATATTTTTGTAATTTTGGCAAATTTAGGGGTATTTTGATAATTTTGGTAATTTTCGGAAGTTTTGGGAAATTTAGGTAGTTTCAAATGGTTTGAGATGATTTTCGGTCAAACTTAGGTAGTTTGGGTAATTTTGGGAATTTTGGTCAAATTTGCTTAGTGGTATTTTGGTAACTTAGCTAGATTTGGGGGCGCAAGGCTAAGTTCGCTATTTTGGGGAAAGTGGGGTGCCAACCACCTTATTTGAGCCATGGACCAATGGAATCTCCATTTGGGTCCTCTATGTACTGGTGTTGGCTAGACCCTATCCTAAGGCTAGTGAGTCTAGAGGACCTTCTACATGAGTCTCACAAAAGGTCAAGGGATCCAAGTGTAAGTGAGTGAACTAGCTCCATACTAACACCCAGAGTCAGCCATAAGGCCAAGTAGTCCTATGGGGACTCCCGTTGAGCTCCCTCATACTAACCCCACCTACCAACTGCTAGAGGTTAGGACCAATATGTGGAACTTTAAATTGAGCAGAGAAGAGTTTAGAATTTCTAATGGTGAAGGTTCTTTCTGTAATCCTCTAGGAGTAGTCAACAGGAAAGTCCTATGGCTAGACTCTAGGCTACTAAAGAGGAAAGAGCTAGACCATAATCAAATGTGAGGTCAACAGAAGGATATGAAAAAATATAAATTTTATATATAAAAACAAGTTTACAAAATAAAGACAAACAAGAACACAACTTATCTCACTATCCTTCTCAAGAAAATCCCTTGAAGTTCTCTGTAAGAATTTTCTCTATTTACAATCACACTCAATTCTCTCTTATAAATATAATGAAGAAGAAATCTCTTACCTTCCCACTCCTTTTACAACTCTAGAAGAAAACCATCTCCTCTCCCAAGACCTTTCTTAAACCTTACGCACGCCCCCCTCTTCTTCACTAGACTCCTCTCTTTTTTAAAGAGGGTTAGCCTTTATTTCATAAAGAATTCAAAATTTCCTCCTTTCTTCATGAAAGGCACACATCTTCACACTAAGAGACAAGTCCCTTTTTCCAAGAGACATATCTCTTCATTCAATTGCCTTTCAAAAGTGTCTAGATGCAGTGAATCACTCCATGGGGTGTTTGAATAGATTGGAGCCTTCTAAAAAATCCTCATTAATAGTCACTAACCACCTTACTCTGCATTAATTCATATCTGATACTTCAGACGCCAGTTCTGGCGCCTCTGGCACCCATGTATTGAAGTTCTATGCTGTTCTCTAGATTTTGGCACCACTTCTCTATAAAATGGGGCCTCTTGTGCAAGCTCTCTATAAAATGACGCCTCTGGCACTATGATGCTGAAAAACTCCATTTTGGCTCCAAATTTCCACCTTTTTGCTACTTTTATCTCCAAATGCTTAAAATCTATATATCTGCAACTAAACATCAAAATACTCTTCTTAAAAGTGCAATATCACCAAATTTAAGCATTAAAGGAATACATAAAATTGCACATTCGTTTGGTTTATCAATACTTTTTGCCAATATTTTACTAATAACTTTTATGACAATAGAAGTAAGAGATGCAGGTTGAAAATGATCCCAAGAAGTTCTATGAGTCGATTTGGGGATGAGGACAATAAGGGTGGTAGAGAAAAAATTTCCAGGAGCCTCATACCTAAAAAAAACTTTGAATGGCTTCCACAACTTCTTTCTTTACAAGTCTCACCATTTAAAGTAAAATTCAGAGGTAAAGTCATCTAGGCCAAGGCCTCCATTCCAATTGATTTCTAAAAAGTATTAAGTATTTCCTTTGCTGTAGACATAGCACAAGGATCTAACTCCTCGATGCACTGTCTTACCTCTCTAAAAAGGGGAGCATCAATAATGCTTGTGGTCTCATGAGCTTGAAATAGTTTTGTGAAATACTCAACAACACTCTCACTCAACTCCTGATCCCAATGATCTAGTCTCTAGGATTATTTATAATACAAAAAATGGTGTTAAAAAATTTACTCTTTTTAATGGATGCATGTGTTTCTCTCAACTTGAGTAAAGTGTAGCTCCCCCGCTTTTTGTTGCAACAGCTCTTCCTCCCAAATAGAATCCTCCAGAACCTCTTTATGTGCATCTTGAAGTTCAGGGGCTATAACAGAAGTTTATTTATCAAAATACTAAAACATCCTAACCTTATGCCCAACCTTAGTAAACCTACCATGAACATCACCATAAAAATCCTAATTCTAAGATCTCAAAGGAGAGGCCACCTTTTTATGGAGCTTCAAGAGGCTAAACAAAGCACTCCCAACCTCATCACAACTCCAGTTCACAGCATTAGTTCTTAGAATATCATCATGTTTATCGTAAACATTCAAATGTCTAAAATGATACCCAGAGGCATTCTAAAATAGATCAAAAGAATGAAGTGGAAAATTATGGTCAGACCTAGAGCTGCATAAAAGTTAAACCTAAAAAAATCTATTAGACGTAATCCATGCCTGATTCATAAAGCACTTATCAAGTCTTTCAAAGAGTTTCCCATTTTTCCAAATTAATTTGGAGCCAAGAAAACCCAAATCAGAATGTCCAACATATACCAAACTCTTATTAAACTTATGCATCATGGATGGATCAACTCTTCGACAACCCAATTTCTCAAAATTATGCAAAATCAAATTGAAATCTTCTCCAAGCATCCATTTATCTTGAGTAAGTGCTCCCGTACTTCTAATTTTATTCCAAAGATCATATGTAGCTAGAATTAAGGTACTTGCATGCACAAAAGTTAGCCATCTAAAAAAATCATCCAAAGCAAAAAAATGCACGCACAAATTGACAATCATCAGCAAAGGCATTTCTTGAGATGTGCTTCCCCCAAAAAAACCAAGTCTTATTTGAAAATTTATGAAAAAAAGAGAAGTGCTTGCATTTACCCAAAATGTGTGCATTAGAGGATGATACCAAAGGTTCTAAAATAAAGAAAATACCAACCTTGTGAATCCTTGTCATTAATTTAAGTCTACAAAGGGTGTAAGGATCTGCAACTCCATTGATGTTCTAAATTAAGACATTAAATATGGATAGACAACTTAACCTTTCTAAAAGAAATAGTCCCAGTTTGTCCATGATCTCCCACCAAATAAAATTAATCCACATCAGCAAATACATTTCCCAGCTTAATATTTACCAATTCATAATGACCATATTTCTTTTTTCCGCCACGATTAATGAACTTGGCATTTTTTCCCTAATAAATTGGAAACCTCCTCCAAAGGAAGATGATTATCGGATGTTGCAGAACCCTGGCTTACAAGGCAGACCAAAAGATCCTCATTATGGAAAGAAGTTTTAGGAGGAGGTGAGAGACATCCCGAGCAACAGGTATCTGATCCAGAATTTTGTAAAGGTACTACGAAGTATGTGTGGTTATTTTATTAGTTCTCCATATTTATATTTTTTTCTTTACAATCACGTCAACAAATTCCCTCCAAACTATAAACGAGTGCAATTAATATATTTAAATATTGTGATTCTAAATAGGTATACGCATCATTATTAAGGAATGTATAACTTTTTGACTAAGCCCCAAATATTAAATCCACGGGGAGAATTACAATTTTTTAAGTAAGTATAAGTTAGATAACAAATTCTACTTTGCAGAATATTCTTACTCAAACTACAGATACTATAAAAAGAAAGAAACTTCAATTATATTTGGTAATTTTTTATAATTGAAAATAAAGTAAACAACTAAGTAAATTTAACATGATATTTGTAAGATGAAAACAATATAAATAAAATAGCTTTTTCTTTATCTTCAATCAATAAAAAGTATAGGAATTCCGTTGTATAAGTATTCAAGTTTTGTTATACCAAATAGGAATAGTATTATTCTTTACCCTTACTAGAGATGTTATAATGAAGATTGGCTAATTTAAAGTTTGATTAGTCCTGAAGATGAGCTAGGTAAGGAAGATACTAGCTCTCNAACACTACAAGATTCAAAATTGTTCTATAAATTACAATTGATGTTGAAGGCCAGAATAAGCAAGACTATTGTGTTTCCCATAGTCTTATTATCACGGTAATCATAGCAAATAATCAATCTGTAATGAAATTACAATAATTTTAGGGAAGAAAAGCATAACTTAACTAGTCCTCTCCCCTTCACTCCCCAAGATCCTCTAACCAAAATTGAAGGGCATTATATAAACAGGACCAGACTTACTGAATGTTGATAGAATCAAAGAATGATGAAAGTGATTGTTCACATATGCCATTTGCATTGCTTGTATACTAGAACATTGTAGTTATGTCCATCATCACCACAAAACTTTGATCGAAACTAAAGTAGAGCACGGATTCAATTTCAACTGATATTAGAGAGAGCTGGAAATATCATAAAGTTCCCAAAACAAAAATCTAGTTCCACATCACTTTATGATTCTAGATTCAGGTTTCAACTATTTCAGTCTGAAGTACCTGAATCACCGAACCATGATCGCATAAAAAATTTATCTCAGAAACAAATTGGACAATATAACCACCCATGGAAACTTAAATCATTCTGCATCTTTTGCCACACGCAGACCAAAAAAAAAAAACATCTGAAAAAAAAGGAGAAATTGTGGAAGAAAAAAGCAATAAGTTGTAGGAAAAAGAAAAAAAAAACAAGAAAACAAGTGTGAAATTTGAAAAGGAAAGCAAGAGAGGGGAATACCTGAAGAAGAAAACGGGGCTAGAAGAGACCAGCTCCTTGGCCTTCTCCATTGCTATCTACCTCCTTCAACTTGGAGCCACCTCCCTCTTCTATCAACTTGACGTCCGTTCCCACTTTCTCTTTCCTACTCTACTCTGCTATTTCCAGCGATTTAAAGTAGAGCCCATATCAATATTTGATTATGTTTTCATCAGCCTTATTTATCTTTCTAGTATTATGTGGTGTTATTCAATTATTTTGAGATGTTATTGAAATATTTTTCATGTTACTTGATTTGAGACTGTGTTGTAAGGCATATTCCCTGTATTATTTCAATTTTCACTATGGTATTGGAATAACGCGGTCTCAAATCAAGTAGCGCGGGGGAATATTCTAATAATACTTTATTTTCCACAAATAACGCTGATGGAATACTTTTATAACATAGCTGAATATTCTTATAAAGCAACGACTATTTTAGTCCGAACGTAGCTTTATGTTCTTCTGACGTAATATTTTTTCTTTAAAGTAGCACCAAATTTAATAAATTGTGGCATTTACATTCACACCATCCAATTCTAATATGTTTACATATGCAACACCACAATTTTACTCTTCACATTTATACAAATCAAATATTTCATAACATATAGAAAATACCACTATTTTGTATTTTAAAAAGTGAAGTACACATTTTCATACGCATGGCATAAATGTAAAAATTGAAGTCTAGGTGTTTGGTATGCAAATACATAAGAATTGAGTGGAAGGTATGTAAATCATCCTTAAAAAATGCCTCTTGGGAACCCATTTAATTCCTATTTTCTTATGTGGTTTATATGTTAACATGAACTAGAGTATTACTATCTTATAAATCATAAATAAATGAATGCAATTACTAATTCATATTCAAGATACTTCTCCAATAACACAATGTTAGAAATTAAAGTTTCTATAGTGAGTTAAATACATCATTTCTCCCACAATCATTTTCAAGGGGCTCAATAGTGTGATTTTGTAAACATATTTTATCCTTTTTTTTGGACAATTTAATGTTATAGTTTAAAATTTTTGTAGTGAGGAAGAAAAGATATATTTTTTATCTCAATTATTTATGAGGGCCTCAAATGACACAAATGCTAAGAAGTGCTATATGATAAATATTGAACATTAAATTCTATTTAATTTGGAATGTTATATGATAAATGTTGAAGTCTGAACATTATTTAATTTTCATAATAATTTTTTCTTGTTCATATATTTCCTTTAATCATCCAAGGTCAAGTTAAAAAAAAAAAGGTACCCCGCTACTTGGTGAACTTTGACATTTTAATCGTCCCAAGAGCAGAGTACTTAGTTAATCAGTTGATATTTCATTTAAGAGTTATGTAGGTGGATGCCCCTAGGACAAGTTTAAGTCATTAGGGATTTTGTACCCACTACTAAAGCTGGGTTTGTAGTGCTGAGAAGATGTTGACCATTAATCATGTTACTTTCTAAACCCCGTTAATTAAGTTTAAATATCAAGCCTAGCTCAGAACCAAACCCTTAACAATCTCGATGGGAGGAAATAACAATTGTAGAAATTTTAGTTTAGGTGATACATATCTTTATCAAAATATCATATTATCATCCATTATGGGCTTAAAATAAGTGAACTATCATCCCTTAGCTTAAGCCCATCACTTCAGAATTATTTGATTTTGATCAACTTCATAATCATTATAATTTAGAAAGTTATAATTTTGTTCTTATCATGGAAAGGTGGGAAATTGATTTCTCCCTTTTCACCCATTATGTTTCAATCATCCAAAAGTATTTATTAGGATCAAAATTACCCATTTTTCTCTTTGATTAATCCTAAATTTCAATTAAGGTGCCAAAATCTAAAATGACCATCTTACCTTTGGGGCTTTCCAACTAATTAAGCATAATCCAAATGACTTTGAAAATTTTAGAGTACTCTGCCCATGGGGGAATTAAAAGATTAGAGGAAAAAATGTGGTTTTTCAAAATTTAATTTAATTTAAATAATTATCTTAACTTAAAAAATAGGATTTTCAACAATAATTTATTTTACCAATCAAAATAAAATTTTTTTTATGGGAAAAATATTAGAGGTTCACTTAGGTTAGAGAAACACTTAAAAAAATATTCGTGATCTTTTGAATCAAAATTTTAATTTAATTTTATAATTATTTATTGATATTTTAGTGATTTAGTTAAATGAAAAATATGTTTTAATTACAAAATAAATATTTTTATTAAACCTCTCTCAGTCTAGAGAACTCAGAGAAACAAATTTTATATTCTTATGCTTTTCAATTTATTTATTATCATTAGTTTAATGAGAAAAATTAGAAAAATGTACTTCCACGCCTTAAAAAGTTTATTTTTAACTTAGAAACATTAGGAAAAATATATTTTAATGAGTCTCAAGTGATCAGAAAGTCATTAGAAATTTTTTGAAATATTTTTGTATTTTTGAAAATTTTTAATTATTTTTAATTTAAAATGTGGCTCAACAATGAAGTATTTTTCAAAAATAATTTTTATTTTTTCTAAGTGCCCCTGATCACAAGGAACTTAAAAAATCACTTTTCATAATTTTCTTGAGTGTATTTAATTTAATATAATTATTTTTGTACAAAATACAACTTTCCTTGTAAAATCAACTTTAATGCTCAAACTTAATCAAATAAATTTCAAATTTTTGCAGTGAGTCAACATGATTTTTACACGTAATTTGGAATTTAGTTCATTAATTTTTGGTTAGTATTTAACTTAAATAATTTAATATAAGATATGAACATTTAATCAACTATAGAAATGTAAAAGACTATTCAAACCATCATGATATTTTTTCTAAGCTTCTGTGACCACATGAGACCTACTAAATTTTATCTCATAATTTTTTAAGTGATATTTTAATTTAAATGATTAATTTAGGCCAAAATAGCCATCCAAGCTTGCAAATTATGGTTAGAAGCACAGAGATGCTCTTTGACCTTGGAAAAATCAGAGAACATCCCCTCTATCATGAGAAATAAGCCCTAAAAATCTCAAGCCACGAAGAGCAATATTTAATCAAAATAAATTAAAATACAGCTCAGGCTATTTAATTAATTAAAAATCAAAGAGTCCACAAATAATCTTTATTTTTCCTCCACATTATTATCCTCTACTCACCGAGCAAATGGGGTTTTCTATTTTATTTTTATGATTTTTTTATGAAAAGTTATGGATTTTTGAAGTTCATGGATTTATTTAATTCAATAAAAAAACTAATTATCTACTTATCCACGTGGTGTCACGTCAACCTATGCGTCTCCGAAGCCTCCATGCGACAGCTTCTGATTGGCGCCGCCATCTGACTTAACGCTGACTCGGCCCGCTGTTCCGTTACATCCGTTCATCCGACGCCTCTGCAACTGTTAGATCGATACACGTGTGAATGGACGACATTCATTCATTAACCTCGATCTTCATAACTCGAGAGCCGTCAAACTTCAAACCTTAAGATCTCTCTCGATACTCAACCAAATCACATGGGGCTTGTTCCTACACCTTCATCTGCTCAAGATGAACACATCTAAATGGTTACAATTCTATGAAAACAATATATATGCTTGGACTATAAAATTAAGCTCGGTTTAGGGTGAGAACTCAAGAATGTTGTCTGAGAGGTGAGACCTCAATCAGATTGTTGGAGAATCTTTGAATGAGTCCAAAGTACCTTCAAATGAGCTCCTGCGCTGTGGTGAAATGCCTAGGTATGATTTTGACCAAGGCCAATTTCAAGTGTTGTTCTAGAGCTTGGTTAGAGGCTCATTGTGATGGGGCATTTGTGGGGGATCAACTCCTCTCACTTTGGGGATGGTGTGTGCACAGTTAATTGGACTTCGGTGGGCTATGGAGGTGTGGGAAAGTATGTCCTAGTTTTCCTTGAATTTTGAACTCAAAATTGAGCTCTGACAGAGAAATCCAGAGGGGGAAAATGGTGGGCTTGAGCTTAGGAGTTCTTGGAGAGTGTCTAAAAGCAATTGCGTAGAGTTTCCCTAAGGAAATTGGTTAGCTCAGTTTTTTGGCCATGGAGGGGTAGTTTAAATAGAGAAGGAATGGGTGGCTGGCTGGGCTCCAAATTGGGTGCAATCAATGCTTAAGTGGAGGGATGAAGAATGTCAAATGCCAATTGGAATGAACCAGCTTGGATGGATGCAATTAGGTTTGGATTGAGGCATAGAGGCTGTCTGTTTTGTCTCCTCTGGTCACTGAGTGGCTGGTTAGGGCAGAGAAGGTGCTCAAATGGCTCAGGAATCTCAGAGGAGTCTAGCAAGGTAATTAATTGAGTTGGTGATGGATTTTGGCAAAGATCTCCTTTGCTTACTCCTTTTAGGAAACAAATCCCTTAACTTTGGGGACCCTTGGTCCATGGAGCATATAATATGGGCTAGATGGGTCTAGCTTGGTCACTAGGGTCCACTTCGTGGCTGTAGTGGTGTTAGATTGACCACTTAGGCTAGGGTTGGTTACATTAGTGTCATGGGTCAATTTTGGGTTCAAGTTGGACTAGGTTGGGCTAGTCATGACATTGGACTCAATTAATTTATCAAGATGGTGTAGATGATTGTCACAAGGAGTTTAGAAAATATTTGGAGTGATTTTGAACTGATTTGGAGGATTTTGGCTCAAGTTCAATTTTGGGCATGTTGGGTTCAACTTAGTTTGATTTGGGCTAGAGTTTGGCTAAGGGCCAACTTATGGTTCAATTTGATGCAGATGATTGTCATGAAGGATTTTGGATATTAATTAGATGGAAAATTTGGGGTTATGGAGTTCAATTTGGTGGGATTTGGGGACATGGACAATTTGGGGCAAAATTGGGGTTTTTGGTCCAAGTTGATTTTTTTAGTACATTTAAGGCTTAACCAAGGCCAATTGAAAGTTCAATTTGATATGGGGAAGTGTTATGAAGAGTTTTTCATGTAGAATTGGGGTAATTAGATAGATTTGGGGGTTCAATTGAGAGATTTTGGTCTTGGGTCAAATTAGGGCCTTTTGATTTAAGTTAAAATTAGATTCAAATGTGGGTCAATTGGCTTTGAATTTGGTTTCAATTAAGCTTAGGCATGATGAATTTGCGTTTATAATTGAAATTGAGAAACATTGGGATCAAATTGGTGGACATTGGGGGTGAATTGGGGTACTTGGGCCTTTAAAGGTAATTTGGGGCTTTTGGCCAAAGTAGGTCAAATTGGTCAAATTGAGCTCAATGGAGTGGTAAATATTGATTTTGGGGACATTTAAAATGATTTTGAAGGTTTTGGACAATTTGGGTCACCATGGCTATGACTAGACCCTATGGCGTAGACCTTGGGCTACCAAAGAGGAAAGACTATACCTCAACCAAAAGCGAGGTCAACAAATGGACTCTGAATAGGTGAGGTGTGCTAGGAAAGCACACCATACTTATTGGCATTGACGAAAGAGATCAACAAAAACAGCAAAGACCTTTAAGCTATCTTGCTTAGAAAAAAGCATAGAATTAAGTGACAGTTTTTTTGGTTGAGAATTAACAAGTGAAAATTTGATCGAAATCGAGGATTCAAAACTCTCATTGTAGATTAGTAGGAAGGGAATTCCGAAAACAACCATTAGGCAAAGAAAAATGACGGTCACAGTGAAGATTCAATTTCAATTTGATGTTAGAAAACTTTGATTTTAATTTCAAAATTCAACAATTTCAGAGAATGAGATTCAAAATTTAGGTACTCACTCAAAAATGGGAATTGATGGGAATAGAATGTCACTCCCCATCTTGGAATGAGAATCAGAAGCCATACTCCATTTAAGGTGGCCTTAAAACCAATCTCAATAGATGAAAATAGAATGTCATCCCCCATTTAAGGTGGTCTTATACATATCTTGAGGAAATTGGGTAGAGAATCAGATGTCATACTCCATTTAAGGTGGTCTTCAAACTGATCTCAAAAGATGAGAATAGGATGCCATTCTCCATTTAAGGTGGTCTTATACCTATCTCAAGAAAATTGGGTAGAGAATCAAATACCATACTCAATTTAAGGTGGCTTTAAAATTGATCACAAAAAGATGAGAATAGGATGTCATACACCATTTAAGGTGGACTTAAACCTATCTCAAAGAATTTAGTAGAGAATCAAATGTCATAATCTATTCAAGGTTGTCTTAAAACTGATCTCAAAAGATATGAATAGATTCCATACCCCATTTAAGGTTGTCTTAAACTTATCTCAAAGAATTAGGTAAAGAATTCGATGTCATACNTCTCACTCTAAAGTTCCCTCTTCTCCCTCCACCTGGGGGCTAACATCTCATATCAAGACCTAAAACAATAAACTGGATTAGGGGCTTTAGCTTTTCACTCAAAAGTTATCTAACTATACACCCTTCAAAGTTTATTTCCCTATTTATTTGCACTCAACCTTATGAATTACATTCTCATCCATACAATTTCAATTGATTCTTACAATTAGTTGATTGAGATAATACACTCTTGGATCTTACATATTCTCAAAATAGATATTAACATCTTAATTGGCCAAATTAAAAAGTAGATAAAGTACAAGGACTAGAATCATCACAACTTTTTCCGATATTAATGACCAAACATCACACAATGTCCATCCAACACTTAATCACTTATCATTTCAAGGAAGAAAATATAGAAAACAACTCAAAATTCTGGGAGAAAACGCAACCACACTTAATTTTGAAATTATAAATCATGTAAACACACAAGAAGTCTAAATTAATACATAATTTAGTCATAAGGAAAAAAAACATACCTCAAAGTACTCTCCACCAAACTCTTGAAGTTCTTTTGAATCTCTTCTCTTCCATTCTCTTATAATACTCTCTACTAACTCACTACAACTCCTTCTATCTAAAAATATCATAATTCTATGATAAGAGAAGTCTCTAAGAGAGGGGGCGACGACACCAATTGAGTCTCTCTCTTCATTCAAATCAAGTCTTTTTTATAATTTTTCAAAAGGTATTTTACTGTCTCTCTGAAAATATGTCCACATTTAATTAATTTTCCAAAATTTGCCTCCTTTCAATAGCAATTTGAATGTATTTTCGTGTCCATTAACCATAAACCTAGTTTTCACTAAGAGTTGCTTCAAACACCTCTTTAAAAATTCATGTAAATTCCTTGAATCATCAAATAACTACCTCTAGAGCTTAAGCGGGAGGTATGTGACACTTAGGCAGGGCTTTCTCTGTTATCTTGGTGTTTAAGCTCTAGTCTTAGGAGATTAGGTGCCATAGTTCTTTCGCACGCCTACATTATTTTCGCTCAAAATTTGATCTTTTTTCACTCCTTTATCTACTTTTCAATCATTTTGATTGTACTTGAAAGAAAAACACAGAAATACCTTCCATTAAAGTGAAATATCCTCAAAAATAGGTATAAAATGTGTACATAAATGCTATATATTTTAGGTGTATCAAAATCCTCCAAACTTAAAATGCTACTTGTCCTCAAGTGAGACTCCAATCTTTCAAAAACAAAATTAGTAGATTATGTAAATGAGTTTTTTTATGATGTTCTAAAATTTTGATCAAGAAATATACTAGTCCAATTTGGAAAAACTTTAGTAAATGAGACCAACTTAAAGTTTAGAAATATTTAATGTAAAGAACTCTAAAAATATGAGTTCTTATCTAGTTCAGAAAGACTTATAGTCTCTCCAAATATAGAGTTCAAGCATTCTATTTTCTTCACTTAAAAATTTTTATTAAGAATAATTATACTTACTATATTGTATCCTTAAGCTTAAGAGTTTCTCAAGTCTTATACTTTGAAAAGATCAGATGTGGAACAAAGTTTTGATTAGGCACCAACTCTCAAGCTTCTCCTCTCATTTTCTTTACATACTATGCTTCAATTTTCTTTTTGTTTTCTTTTTCTTTTTCTTTTTCTTTTTCTTTTTCTTTTTCTCGTGAGGACTACTATATAATGATAGTTTATTAATGATTTTGACTTCCACTCTTCCTTTCCTAAAGCAAATTTTTGATGTCTATCCTTTACCTAAGAATATAATGATAGTTTTCAAATTTATTTTTAACAAAATTAATTTAACTATTGAAAATAAGTCTCTATCCTTTATATTTTTTAAAAATACAACTTCTCCTACTAAAGGTAATTACAAAACATTTATAATTTCTACTCTAAAAGTTTTTCGCTTAATTGATGTAGGTTTTAACTAAATTTTCGTACTCATTTATATTTTAAAAACTTTATTTCCCTTATATAACTTCATATACTTAATAATTTTTTTCCAATCAAAATCAAATTTATTTGTAGCACATTTGAGAATAAATAAAATTCAATTATTGAAAATTATTTTTCATCCCCCTCTCCAAAACTTAAATTTTTAATAAGATTAAACATTTTAGCATCATACATATATAGGCAGGAATGAAAAAAAAATATGCTTATAGGAATTTTTATACCCTAATTATACAAGTACAAAATTAAAAACAACGGTAAAAATTAATTGATTAAATTTTAACATAATTTTAACATATATGTGTTTTGTTAGACTTCTATGTAGTGGAGGATACCATAAAATAAAATAAACACACTAACATAAATTCGTAACTACAACATAAAGAAAATACATGATAGTAATTTGAGAATTTAAACATGAAGTTCTAAAGTGAAAGTTAATAATATTCTAAGCCTTTCTAATATTATGGATTAAGTTCTAAACATGCCAACTAAATACACTAAATAACACAGTTAACTTAATTACTACCACAAAAGTAAAATATAACTACTCTCAGTAACACAAATGCATAACAACAATATCTAACATAACAAAACACATATAATTGTTGTAGTCTAAACAATTACAACACATAAAGTTCACAATTTAAAAATTAAACTACTCAAATCAATCCTCGTCCTCCTCCTCATCATCATCACTATCCCAAAAAGTAGTAGGCTCATAGGAAGGGTATTGTGAAAATGAAGGAAAAACTACACTTTGGTTCATTGATAAGTTTCTCCAAAGATGAGTGAAATTTTTCTTTATAGTCACAATGTCTCTTCGTATAACTATCCATATGATCTACATAGTTCTCCAAATTTAGTACCATATTTGTAGTATAGTTGATGTTACCTAACATCCTTTGCATTAATTGTGCCTATGAAGCAGACATAGTAGACTAACCTTGTGATGTAGATGCTTGAGAAGTAGAAGCATGAGATGTAGAAGCACTTGAACTTCTAGAAAATCCTCCTCTCTGACCAAATATAGAATGATATGAATAAAATTTCACATTGACATTTGTGATAGCCTTTCTAGGCTGCAGATTCTCTTCCCAACTATCAAATCCAACACCAGCCTGCTCACATAAATAAAAGACTAAAGATGTGAATCTCAAACCCGCAGTAGTGGCAGCTGCAGCAGAAATAAAATAGTGTCATGCTTTTGACGTGGCATCAAGCTTTGATGCAAGAAAGTTTACTTTCAATTCATTTATTATTTTCCATGATCCTCCTCCTGCAGTCAATGAAGATATAATCTCATCTAACTTCTCCTCAGTCAGATTATAATTTGAAAAAATCCATAATACACTTTGGGGCAGCTGGTAAAACGAATTTATTACATGAGGGGGCAAAGCTACTAGTTTTCCTCTGACTATAACTTGATCTTACTCTACTACTGGGAGGTTAGGAGAAGAACAAATTGAATCATTCCCACTGTTGCTCCGCTAAAACTTTTGAAACAGTGCTTAGGAATCAATTTTCTTGATTGCATCGCTTCGGTANGCCAAATTTCCAAAATTACACTTTTGCCCCTAAGGCTCTATCACTTCATAATTTGTCAAATTTAATCCAAATAACTTTTGAATTTTCATCCCAACTCACTCTTGTGTCAATTAAGACATCAGAGGAGAGAATGTGATTTTCAAATTTTAATTTAATTTAATTATTTTTTTAATGCAAAAAGTAAGATTTTTCAAAGAATATTCCATAACTTGACCAAGGCAAAGTCTAATCTATTAATTTTTTTACTAAAGGTAGACTTAGACCAGAGAAGCATTGAGACCAAATTTCATGATTTATTGAAGTATATTTAAATTTTAAAAATCAATTTAATTTTTGGAGTATTTATTAATTATAAAATATTTTAAGTGTGGAAAATTAAGTCTTATATTTTTATTAAATCTCTCTAATTCCAAGGGACATAGAGGAAAAAATTTCACATTTTTTGTATTTTTTCTTTAATTTTTTAGAATCATTTTAATAAAAATCCATTTTTACTTTAAAAAATTATTTTAAGCTTCAAAATTCAATATCTTCACTTAGAAAATTAGGAAAAATATTTCAATTGTTTTAAGTTCTTCGAAAACAACTTAGAACATTTCCATGCATTATATTTTTTTGTGATTTTCATCAATTTTTAATTATTTTAATATTAAAAATATGCTTTATTTTAATTTAAAATTTATTTTTAGAAATTTCCTTTGATCATTGAGAACTCCAAAAACTAATTTTTATAATTTTTTGAGTTATATTTTAATTATTAAAAATCATTTTAGTACCAAAAAATTCATTTAACTTGAAAAATTAATTTGTGTTATTAAATGAGTTCCAAATATTTTAAAACTTTTATGGGAGTTCTCTGAATTTTGAATCTTCATGGAGATTAAAAATCAGGTCATTTAGATGTTTGTGTTAACTAAAATTAATTTTTTTTGTATTTTAGGGTTGGGGGAAATTAGGTGCATTCTTAATGACTTAACCCAAGAAATATTTTCCAAAGGGTTCTCTGGTCACATTAAACCTTCCAAAATTTTCTTGGAATTTTCTAAATAACATGTTATTTATTATGATTAATTTATGCAAATAATAGACATAAATTTGAAAAATATGGATCTTTGTCTAGAGAACTCTTTTAACATTGGAAAAATCAAGGAATGTTCCCTAAGACAGAGGCAACAACATGCTAAAATTTCATGTCATGGTGAAATGTCTACATGCATGGAGAATCAAAAAACTCAAAATATTATTTAATTAATTAAAAAAAACATGTATCAAATGGATCTTAAATTATTCCCATATTGTTCTCCTCTGTTCACTGAGCAAGAGTGTATTTTTATTTTATTTTTTTGTGATTTTTCTACACTAAGATATGAATTTTTGAAGTTAGGGATATTTTTCTGATTTATTTCATTCCCTATTTATCTATTTAAACGTGCGGGGCTGACTTGATCCTAGATGGCTCCAAAAACACGCATGGTGTGCTCTCGTTGGATGCCACCATCCACGCAGCCACTGACTCGGCCCGCGCTTTATGAACCAAAGCGCTGTCCGGCTTCATCTCATCCGTTGATGAGATAAACGCGCGATCGAACGGCTCCCTATCATCGTCTTCAAATAGGCAAACTCAAGAATCGTCCACACTAAAACCTTAAGATCTCCCTATAAACTCAACAAAATCTCATGAGGTTTGATCCTATGGACTTTTCTAAGTGAGACGAACATATCCCTATATTAATCATGCAATTAAATTAAGTCTAATCAAATGGAGAATCAAAATAGGCTTGGATGGAGGAGAAGTTCAATAACTTTGCTCTGAGAAGGGAAGCTTCAATCAGAGGTGCTTCGCAGGTTCGTGGAGGTCTAAGGAGGCTAGGGATTAAGCCTCTTGCTATGGTGAAAGGTCTAGGTATGAATTCAACCAAGCTCAATTTCAGGTGTTGGTCTAAAGCTATGTTAGGTGGAAGGTGGATTTGATGGGGATTCTCCTTCTTTCACTGTGGTGAAGGTGTGGTTAAATTTAATTTGAGTTTGATGGACTGTGGAGTTGTGGTGAACTATGTCCTGGTTTTTTGTACAGGTTTGAGCTCAAAATTGAGCTTCCACAGTGGGAATCAGTGGGGGAAAGTGATTGGCTTGAGCTAAGGAGGTTTCAAAGAGTCTCTGGGAGCAATTTGGAGGAGTCTTTCTGAGAAATTATTAGCACTCACTCAATTTCTGTGGAGGTGTGATTTTTATAAAAATGGCTTAAGGCTTTCTTCCATGGCCAATGAGGGGGGTGAAGAGTGATGCTTAGGTGGAGGACAGTGAGGCTCTAACATTTAATTTGGATGAGGTGGCCTCTAGGTTTGAAATGGGTTTGATTCCATGGGGTTGGCTCTTTCTTTTGCTGTTTTCCAACCACCAGGCCAGCCGGCCAGGCCAGGGGAGGTGGTCAGAGGCCTGAGGGACATCTGAGGAATCTGCACAGCAATTAAATGGGTTTGGGCTTTGTTTTGGCAAAAATATCTTAAGCTTAAGAAATTTTGGAAATAAAATCCATTAATTTAGAAAACCTTTGGTCCATGTCTTAGCTTAGGTGGTTTTGTGGAGTTTATACTGGTCACTAGGGTCCAACTAATGGCTGTGGATTTATTAATTTGGTGGCTTTGGGGTGGTTACGCTAACTTTAGTGCATGGGTCTAATGAGAGTTAAAATGACCAAAACTTGGGTTTGGGCTAGGCTAGCCATGACCTTGAGCTCAATTAATTGATCAAAATTGTGTATATGATTGTAATGAAGATTTTTTGTGAAGGATTGTAATGATTTTTAGTTCAATTAGAGGGTAAATTTGGAGGATTTTTTAAATTTGTTCAATTTGGGCATGTTGGGATAGACTTCGGTCTAGATTTGGATAGGCTTAGCATTTGGCTCAATTAAATGATCCAAATAATCAAGGGTGATGTTATAAAGATTTTTCATGAAGGAATGGAATGGAAATTTTGGGGCTAAGGCAATGAATTTGGTAGAATTTTGAGACATGACCAATTTGGGACAAATTTTGGGATTTTTGGATTTGGGTTGAATTAAAATAAATTGAGGCTTCACCTAGGCTAACTAAAGGTCATTTTTGATGTTTAGGAATGTTATGAATAGTTTAGGGTCCAAATTGAGACCAATGGAGTAGGTCATGGGGTTTAGGTGGAACCAAGTCTTAGGGCCAAAATTGGGGGTTTTAATTTAGATCAAAGTTATGCTCGAATAATGGGCTAATTTAGCTTATATTTGGTTTATATTGGTCATATTAAAGTTAAATTTGAGTTTAGGATTGAATTTGGGGGAAATTTGGACCCATTTGATGGACATTTGAGGTGGATTTGGGGAGATTGGGCCTTTAAAGGTAACTTTAGGGGTTTTGGTCAAAATGGTCAAAATGTCCAAATTGGGTCATGTGGTAGTTAAGAAAACTAAAAATGGGAATATTTGGAATATTTTGGGAATTTTTAGAATTTTGAGCTATGGAGGGGTATTTTGGTAATTTGGCAATTTTTGGTGATTTTGAGTAATTTGGGTAATTTCAAAAGGTTTGAAATGATTTTTAATAAATTTGGGTAGTTTAGGTAAATTTGGGAATTTTCAGCAAATTTAGGGTTCCAAGGGTATCTAGGTAATTTGGGGGAGTTTAGGGGCAAAAGGCTAAGTTAGGCATTTTGGTAGATTCGGGGTGCCAACCACCATAAATAAGCCATGGACCATTAGAAACTTCATTTTGGGTCCTCTATATACTAGTCTTAGCTATACCCTAGCCTAGGGTCAGTGGGTTTAGGAGACCATCTACATGAGTATCTAAAATGTATCAAGGGACCAAAGTCAAGAAATTTTGGTTCATGCTTGTGAGTGATTGTGAGTGAGGTGATTGCTAAACCAACACCTAGAGCCAACCCTATGGTCCAACAGTCTTATAAGAACTCTTCTTTAGCTCCACAATAGTGACCCCACATATTAAGTGCTAGAGGTTAGGACAAATATGTAGAACTTCAAGTTGAGTAAAGAGGAGTTTAGAATTTCTAATGGTGAGGGTTGCTTTTCTAGTTTTCTAGGAATAGTGATTAGGAAAGACCTAAGGCTATACCCTAGGCTACTAAAGAGGAAAATTAGATCTCAACCAAAAATGAGGTCAACAATGAGAAAATTTTTATCGCTTTGTCGTGAAGAGGCATGTTGCGTTGGGTACAACGCTCAGCTTACCTAGCCAATTCGTTCCTAAGCGGAGTACCATCTTATCCAATTTAAAAATTCCCACTTGGGTCAACTCGTTAGGTTTTTGATAGGAACCCCTTCTATAGGTCGTGTTACCTTTGTTTCCCTCATTTAAGAGCAACTCTACTGGCCTATGAGGAATCCCCATTGGGGGTCTCTTTTCTGAGATGAGCCATTATGTTCTTCCAACTGCTGGATCTAATTACTTTGTGCTACCCATCTGATAAGAATTTCCCTGTCAATTTTGAGGAGTCCCTAATGAGAGTCTCACTTAACAAACTTTTGGCCAGGATATCCCATGTGGTTTGGACCACTAAGTCCACCTAATTTGAGCAATTCGCTGCTTTGTCAGTAGGCATGTTGTTTCAGTCAGAGCACTCACTCACAAAGCTGATCTGTGCCTAATCAGGATCCTCAATGTCTGATCGGAATGTCACATTTTCCTTGACAAAGAACATTTTGCTTGTTTTATAGGAAATCACTAGTGGGGTATACTCTTAGTCGTGGCTTATTAACCCCCGCCCCACCGAGGTTGGACATCTATGCACCAACCCTCTTCGATACCTCTATAGTTTTTTGACCAATTTGGCTAACTTTTCCTATCATCTCAAAGTGCGTGTCGCACTAATTTGAGCACTATGTAGCCTTGATTAGTCTATGCATAAGATGTGTATCTTTATGTCTGCAGAAAAGAATTACCAGCAAGGGTCGCATAAAATTCACAAAGAGGGATCACCTGAAATCCCCACTGAGGGTCACTTTGCTGAGATCATGCATTAGTGTTACGAGGTTGGATTGCTCTATGCATCTAACACTTTTTTTCCCTCTTATGATTGGTTTGAGTTTGTGCACCAAGTCAGAATGAGATGTTTAAGTCCCACGAAGCATTGGCAGAACCTTTAAGGTATGACCAAAAATAAAGAGATTTTCATACCTATTTTATACTGTTTTTAATGATATTGCACTTTAAAGAAAGATATTTTTTATGGATTTTCATACCTCTTTTATACTGTTTTTAATGATATTGCACTTTAAAGAAAGGTATTTTTGTTGTTTTCATACCTCTTTTATACTGTTTTTAATGATATTGCACTTTAAAGAAAGGTATTTTTGATAACTTGAGGACATGAATAGTTAAGTTTGGGGAATTTTGACCAAAGGAAAATATGTTGAGATTTACCTATTTTATACTGTTTTTAATGATATTGCACTTTAAAGAAAGGTATTTTTGATGTTTTATTACAGGAATGATGAATTAGGGTCATTGGAGCAAAAAAAAGCAAAAAGGAGCAAATTCATGGCAAAAAGGACAAAAATGTGGAGAATTGAACTAGGCCGCCGACGACGCCATCAACCACATCGACAACGAGTTTTTCCAGAGACTAAAGGGAAAAAATTCTTCAGAAGCCCACCGACGGCGTCATTGAGGCCGCCGACGGCAAGATCGATGGGTATGCCTACTCAAGCTTTGGATAAGGCCAAATTTGGAAGTGATGCTTAGGCAACTCTTGGGAAAGCTCATCCACAACTTTAAAAGAAGATTTTGGCCAAAAATTACTTAGGCAACTCTTGGGAAAGCTCATCCACAACTTTAAAAGAAGATTTTGGCCGAAAATTGAAGAGAGCCTGGCTTAGGCAACTCTTGGGAAAGCTCATCCACAACTTTAAAAGAACATTTTGGCCAAAAATTGGGAGAGTCAAGAGGCCTTGAAGGTTACCATTAGTGTATAGAATTTCCAATCGAGTGTAAAAATTTTGAGGAATTCTTCAAGAGTGTGCAAGAGTAGAAGGAAAGTGAGAGATTTCTTCCTCCTTGCTACTTCGAAGAGGAATTATGCGTGCTTGTTGACCTCAATTTTGGTTGAGGTTTAGTTTCTCCTCTTTAGTAGCCTAGGGTCTAGCCATAGGACTTTTCCTGTTGACTATTCCTAGAAAACTAGACATGGAACCCTCACCATTAGAAATTCTACCCTCTTCTTTACTCAGCTTGAAGTTCCACATTTTGCTCTCAACTTCTAAATATTTAGTAGGTGGGGTCACTGTCGGGGAAACTCAAGATGAGTCACCCTTAGGATTGGTGAACCTTAGGGTTGACCCTGGGTGTTGGTCTGGAGCTAAGGCATTCACTACACTCATCTACACCCACAATCACTCACAACCCTGAACTCAAATTTCTAGCCTAGATCCCTTGATCTTTTGGGATACTCATGTAGATGGTCACCTAAACCTACTAGCCCTAGGGCTGTGGTCTGGCTAGAACCACTACATAGAGGACCCAAAATGGGATTTCCTTTGGTCCATGACTCATTGGTAATGATTGGTACCTAAACTCTACTAAAATACCCATCTTGGCCTTTCACCCCTAAGACAACCCCTAATTACCAAAATACCCCACTTTGACCCAAAATCCCAAAATTCCAAAAATTACTAGAAAATCCCAATAAATCCCAAATATTCCCAATAACATTTGTTTTAACTNACCAAATGCACCCCTCAATTGGCCCTGACAGCCATCCTAGGCCATTTTATTTAAACTCCCCCTCTATGGAAAAAGAGAGAGAGCTTGAAATTCTTTGGGGAGACTCTGTAAAACTTCTTCAAGAGCTTCTTGGAGACCTCTTGAGCTTAAGCAAACCTTCCTTAGCTACTCAAATTCATTGCTTGAGTTGAATTTTTGAGCTCAATTTCAAGGCCGAAATAGGACATCCTCAATACCTCCACCAAATTCAAATTACTTGCACCCACACCATCCCAACATCAAGAGAAGACGATCCCCCACAAAAGCCCCATCAGTCGACCAACCTAAGGTGGACTTTGACCAAACCCCCAAATCGACCTTGATCGAATTTGGGTCTAGGCATTTCACCACAACCAGAGGCTCCATCCTTAGGCTTTCGGCATCCACATAAAGCTTCTACAAGCATCCAATCGAGGCTACCTCTCTTGGACCAAGGTATTCAAAGTTAAACCTAAACCGAGACTCCTTTAATTATTCATGCATATACAGTCATATTAATGGTTGATCAACCGTATGGATGTGTTCTACTAGTCAATACAAGCATTTTAAAAAACAATTCACTCAATTTCGTTGAGAATCGAGTGATATATTAGCATTTTAAAATGGACGGTTTTCGGCTCCAGTTCGTTTGGGACGATGACCCGTGACCGTCAGATCGAGCGTGTATTGATCGGATGGCCCTGATCGCGTCGGACAGACCGCAGTCCGAGAAGGGCAGGAATGAGCTGGCTAGTAGCGACAATCACGCAGCGCCACGTGGATAGTTCGACCCGTACGAGGATGACATGGATAAGTAGGAAAATAGGAGCATTTTCTTATTTATTTAATCCCCAAAACTTCAAAAATACATAACTTTGTGTAGAAAAATCCAAAAAATAAAATAAAAATACTCTCTTTCTTAGTGAATGGAGGAGAATAATGTGGAATAATTTTCATGTCCATTTGATGCATAAAATATTTTTAATTAATTAAATACTATTTAGAATCATTTGATTCTACATGTATATTGACACATCACCTTGGCTTGAAATTTTGAGATATTGTAGCCTCTGTAAGGAGAAACATTCTCTAATTTTTCCAAAGTCAGATGAGGTTTCTATACAGAGATCCATATTTTTCAACTTATTTCACATTATTTACTTAAAATAATCATGGAAATTAGCATATTGGTTATTAAATCCTAAGAAAATTTTGAAAGGTTCATCATAGCCAGAGAAACCTTTAGAAATAATTTCATGGGTCAATTCTTTTAAAAAATCCTTAAATTTTTCAAATACTAAATCACTATGATAATTAATTTTAGAAAATTTAAACAATTAAATGACTTGATTTTGGTTCTCCACTATGATGTATGATCCAGAGAACTCATCATAAAAATTTTAAAATATTTTGAGTTCATTTGACAACTTAAATTGATTTTTAAAGATAAATATCACTCTTAACACTTAAATGATTTTTAAAAATTAAAATATAACTCAAAAAATTATGAAACTTAGTTTTTTGAGTTCTCTGTGATTAGGGGTATTTTATAAAAATAAAATAGTATTTAAACTAAATAAACTTAATTTTTGGCCTATTTTAAATATTTAAATAATTAAAAATTCATAAAAATCATAAAAATCATAAAACTCATGAAAATGTTCTAAATTGTTTCCTAATCACTTAGGAACAATTATAATATTTTTCCTGATGTTCTAAATAAAGATATTGAATTTCAAAGTTTAAGAATAACTTTTAAAAGGCTAAAAATGAGTTTTCACTAAAATAATCCCAATAAATCAAGAAAAATCATAAAAATATAAAATTTGCTCCTCTGAGTTTTCTGACCTTAGGGAGATTTTTCAAAAATATAAAACTTAATTTTCACCACTTAAAATATTCTATTTTTATTAAATAGTCCAGAACTTAAAATAATTCTAGTAAATCACACAGGATTCAAAAAATCATGAAATTTGATCCAAAGGTTTCTATGGTCTAGGCCTACCTTCAGTAAAAATTTCAAGGGATTATAATTTATCTTGGTCAAGTTAGGAATTTTCTTTGAAAAACCCTTTTTTTCATTAAAATAATTATATAAATTAAATTAAATTTTCAAAAATCACATTTTATCCTCTGATGTCTCAATGGACCCATGAATGAGGTAGGATAAAAATTTCAAAGTCATTTGAATTTAGTTTGACAAATTATGAAGTGTTAGAGCCTTGGGGGCAAATGTGTAATTTTGGACACCTTGCCTTAATTAACATTTAGGCCTAATTCAAGGAGGGAAAATGGGTAACCTCTGATCTTAATCAATTTATTTGATGTTTGAAACACAAAGGGGTCAATTAGTAGTAACCAATCTTATTTTCTTAATTAAGACTAATAAATTTCTAAATTATTAAAATTTGGAAGATTATTAAAATTAAATGATCGTGGACTTAGGGGTATAACTTTTGAAGTCAATAATTAATCAATTTAATACCCCTACCTTGATTTTCAAATAAAATTCAAATCATAAATCATGACCACTTAAAATTTAATCATTTTCAAAACTAATTAAGACACTCACCTAGGTCTTAAGCGCTTAGTGACGGCTTAGGCTAAGTCAAATGTGACTAAATTAGGATTAGAGAAAATAAAAATAACAAAATCAAACATCCTTGAAACATCATTAAGCCCAATTAGGACTAAAATTTGGCTAAGTGTTCAAATTACAATAAATTGCCCCTTTAAGGGTCTTCACCTACAATTTTTCAAAATTAAATGATAAATGATAATTACCTCTTTCTTAGGGATAATTGAGACATCAATGTTCACTGAGTAATAAGGGTATTTTCAGGATGAATTATTAAGCAACATAATGTNTTTCATCATCTTCAAAAAAATCATATACAACAATTTTATTATCATTTGAATTTGCCTTGTTAGCAACTTTCAAATCTCCTTTAAGAATTACATTTTTCTTCTTACTCCCAAATTAAAAAACGAATATAATTGAAAACTAAATAATAAATTAAAAACTCGATCAACTAAATATATTTCTATTTTTTGACATTTTTGAGGTATTATATTAAATATATTAGATATAAGTATAATATACAACAACAACAACAGCAAAGCCTTAATCCCACTACGTGGGGTCTGCTACATGAATCCTTTTTCTCATATAAGTATAATATAATCTAATTTAATTTTTTTTACATAGACACTGCCTCAAATGTCTGAAGGCATGAAGCCCTGAGGTAGGCTTCTCAAATAAAAAAGCATAAGCCACATTGGTGACAATGAGACTTAAGCCTTGAGACAACTTTTTGCGTTTCTATATGAGGCGCCTCTAAGCATATGCTTAGAACGTCTTTTTAAACAAGGTTGAACAATAAATATAAACAACTTCTTGGCTTTGTGAAAGTTCATCAATCTCATTCCTATATACTCAAATATGGCTGGCCTACTAATGACGTACATGACGCTCATTTCACCTTTAGAACTTTAATATTACTACTCTTTCGCAGTATAACGATACTAGCTATTGAAAATAACAAATGTGTAATGGTAGACATACCTATATCTTATGCTCTTTCCATCGATGCCACTTGGGTAAGATATATGCAATATGGGCTTACCAATATGAAACTGCTCCTAACATTACGCCTACAGCAGATGCAGACATCTAGCCATATTCACTAAATTCGATTTAGTATCCTCTTTCAGCTTATTGAACAATTACTTAGGACTACTGCTCCAATAGACTGGTGAAAGAACGCCCCCAAAATTCTACATAAGCAACAAATAATGGAGATAAACCTCCGAATTAGAAGTATAGGACATGAGAAAGGAACCCAAATATCTACAAAACACAGGCAAATCTACATAGGACTATTGTACATTCATGTATCCAAATTTTTGCTCGTCTGCCCCATCCCAAAAGTCAATAACACATTGGATCGTTTAGGAGGTGGTACATTTGGGATTGGGCGATCGCTTAGTATATCATCATAGCAAGGAAGCCATGACTTCCATCTCTTATTTAGGCCAACTAAAATAAAACTTACCAATGCAAGACCAACGAGATAAATTCCTAATATCGTATCACAACCTGAATTGATAGTCATTTCATCTAAAGGTAAGCAAAAAGTGTNACTTTCAGCGAGACCTGCAAGTGGTAATCTTTAGTCATGTTGAAGTCAACATCAGTATGGGAATGATGTCATCTAATATAGTTGTGGAGTGTCATTATAGCCACAATAATATGCCCCTGTTTCGAAAATGGATACGTTGACATATCAGGCAATATAACCCATTTCTTTTTTTCACACTCCAAACGTTCATTCAATTATGTTGTATAAGGAGGAGTGTCTTTGGTTAAACATTTCCTTCCTGCCTCGAGCAACACCACTGTATCTTTCAAAATCAGGAATGTGATATTTTGTATAAGGAAATGGCGTCAAATACCCCTCTCTTTAAGAATATCCATCATCACCAAGTAATATTGACATGTCCCAAATACAATACAACAACAATGACAACAAAGCCTTAATCCCACTACGTGGGGTTAGCTACATGATTCCTTTTTCTCCATTGCATCCTATTTAGTATCATATTTTATTTAGTTCTAATGAATTAAGATTATTTTTCATACAAAAAGCCCAAATCTTCCTATTTCTACCTCAGCCTTTCTTTACATAAGTTGAATCTAAAACATCTACTTTCCTAATCGGATCATCAGATGGTCGATGTTTAATGTGACCAAACCATCTAATACAACTTTCTCTAATTTTATATGTCACAGGAGCTACACCAACCCTATCACGGATATATTCATTTTGCATTTTGTCTCTAAGTATAAAGCCACTCATCCACATAATCACTCATCTCGGCAACACTTAATTTAGTATTATGCTTCTCTTTTAAATGCCAACTTTAAAAATACTATATGGCAATAGTGCTTTTTGTGCGTGAAATTATACACCATCTATTTCTTGAAGATTGATCAATTGTTAAACTTTCATAAAAAATCAAATTAGATCACCATGATGTTCATTGACTATAGATTAACAACAATAATCCTGGACTTGCATTTGGAGATAAATTACAAAAACTAATTGTGTTGATAATGAACATTTTTCATCTACAAAAATCTTATGAAAATAAAAATGGTTGACATTACAAAACATTTTTAAACACTCCTACTACATAAAGTTCAATATAAATTTTCTTCAATATCATCCATTTTCATGTCATGATTTTTTCGACATGTTTTACGCTGACTGTCAACAATTTAACGCAACCCTCCATTGTCATGTCAAATTCACATAGTAATGATTGGTCTTCAAAAAATAAAAAAAATAAATAACTAAAATTCTTGCATCATTCTTGTGAACATGAAAGCTATAATTCCCAATTAAGACATTAAATTTCAATGACAATGAGTGTGAAACGAGCACACATGATGCTTGAGGAAACAATGGATTTCAAATTCAAACGACATTATTGCATGACAACTAAAAACCAGGACCTTCAAAATCATTTCCTTCACTTAATTGTGGCAATGATTAAAGTAGGGGACTTCTATTACTGTGTCCAGAAGGTAAACATTGCTCAAGCATGAAACAAACTCTTTGCCAAAAGGAAAATTTCAAAAGGCCAAATCAAATAATGGCGTTAGGTAAACAATGCAAGCGAACATCTAATATTGCTTGAAAGACATTTATTCTTTAAAAACAGGAGCAGCTACTGCTTAATATTAACTTGAATGAGATCTGGCAGGATATATTCAAGCATAAAGAAATACCGAGTGTCATGACTCTCAAGTATTATTCATACATAACATGCTAGTGAAATTGTTTATTAAGATGTGTATAAGATAGCAACAAGTTTTATTAAAATAAATAAACAAAGCATAGTAAATGTCACCTGCAAGGCCTTTCCATACAACTGGCGCTTTCTCAGATTCAGTACTGCAAGTGAAATTTCAGCTCGTCCCAAACAATTACCTACTTCAACCCATTTATCAAGGGCATTGTTTAAAGAAGGGCGAGGAGAATCCATTATAACCTGGAAAAGTGGGGAACTGTGACCCTTCTTGCCAAGATGTTTTTCACCATAATCAGCTTCATTGTCAAACAAACCAGGTGCAACCTCAGCAGATTCATCAACATTTTCACTGGATTTATCACCTCCAGATTCTGATTCATCTTCCTTATTCAAAAGTTCCTCAGGCATGTCGGATTTTGGAGGCACATCAAGGTCAGAAAACCCATCCTCCAAGTCATCATCCTTGTCACTATAATCCGCTCGAACCTGACAAGAAAGGTTCCTGCCCACAACTAAAGCCACTGGAGGGTGAAATACTCCAGGAGAAATGGGCCTTTTCAAATGGAAACCTCTATTACTATGATGTTCTTTTGAATGTTGGTCTTGCCCATTTTCCAAATTACTAGATGCCTCGCACTTAGCATAATAAGTGTGACTTGAGGGAATGCAACAAAGTTGTTTCCTGGTGAAAAAAAAAATAATAAGAGACGTCCAAAGAAAAACCAACCACAGATCTCTAAAGATTGTAAAAACAGGAAAAAAATAACCTAACACTGATTTCAATCATGACTTCAGATTCTAAAAAGTTTACCAATAGTGGTTATGTTCTTGGTTATTTATATATACATGGAATTTTTTGTCAACACCTTAAGTACTGTTTGTTCTCTCATATTTTTTCTCAAGGGCTGCATCTTAAGAGAATTACCCCACAAGAATGAAACCATGCAAGCATATGAGACTACTTAGATGATCTGTTAAAGTTTTCTCATTCAAGGTCCGGCAAAACAACATGCAGCGACGGGGATAAAGGCATTTCTATTACATGATTTAATCTACACCGTACAAAGAAACCTATAAGGCACCAAATCAGCAATCTTATAATGGCAATCCTTATTCATATTATTATCATTTAATCATGTTTTAATTTAGCATAAAGATTATTACTTAATTAGTAATCAAATAAAATCCATTATTCAATTTTCTAAAAAGAAGCTAAATTTTGGGCTCTTACATCCAAAGAAAAAATGAAAAAAAAAAAGGTTCTTCTCTATAAAAAAGTAATCATCATCATCATTAGCCGAATCCCAACTTTCAAGGTTAGCCTATTAAATTTGTCTATATTCACTCTTTTTATGTGTACCTAAGGTGTAAATTATAATGAATGTAAGACTTTAGTACAACTTCTTAACATGGTAACTTTAGCCTTCGTCTTTGGTTTTATATTCCTCTCATTATTTTTATCCACTTGAGCCATTAAATGACCAGACTACCTATTTTACACTTTTTCCTTCCTTTTCTCCAAAAGTGATGCTCTCATCCTCTCTCATAAAATCATTTCTCAAACTCTCATTATAGTTTTATCATGCATCCATCTTAACTGTCTCATTATACTGCACTAAACTTAGTTTTTCATTTTCTAGCATTCTAATTCATACAACATAATCAGTGAAATGCATTTTCATGGAGCTTGTAATTTTCCAATATTTTTTTTATCATAGTACACGATGGTACTTCTCTTATTTAAAAGCCAAACTTTAACTAAATAAATTAAGTCACCATCTATAATCTCATTATTTTGTTTAATTAATCCAATGGTGCTTGTAACTACCAAACCTGAGTATCATTTGGTCTTCTAGCACTATTTACTTCTAAATATCAGTTTCATAACCACTAAAATGAATACATGGTATCTGTATTACTAATCCTAAGCACATATATTGTAAAATTTTCCTCCATTGTTATGACTTTTCACTTCACAAATGTCTCACTATTAGAACAATATCATCGATAAATAGATTAGCATACACCAAAACACTCATTGTGATTACCTTTCATAACCATATATGAACTCGATCTAAAAATCAAAGAGTGTAGTGTTGTTCATTGATGTGGGCCAACTAAGACTTGAAACTTATTTTGGGGCAGCTGCAGCTGTAGTTGCGTTATCCCAGGAAGCTGCTTCGGGAAGTTGGCTACCTGTTTGTTACAGCTATGTGAAAAAGCTGTGGGACAGCTGTTTCTAGAAAAATGACTATTTTGCCCCTGTTTAGAAAAATTGTTTAAAACATAACTGTGAGAACTACATTTTTTTATAATTTTAAAATAGAAATTCATTTCAAAACAGAATAAAAGTTCAGATACACAACTCACTAAACAGTAAGTAACCAAAGTACTAAAAGAAAAAAAAAATTAATAAAATTACAAGCAAAATGAAAAATTAATAATGTATAGTTTTATATAATTTCTTTCTAATTATAATAATAACTATTATTTTGTATAAGAAAATGTATATTTTTTATGTAACTTGTGTAAGCTACATATTTTAAAATATATATTTTAAAATACAATATAATTTTAAGAAAAGTAAATTAAATGTTATTTCTCTCATTTTTCTATATCATATTATAAAATATATACATAACTATTAATTAAATAATATCAACATTACATTCTAAGTAAAACAACTTAAATACTATAAAATGGCTTACTTTATTTTTCCCTGAGTTCACCCTTCGCTTACTATATTAAAATTACACTATAAGTAAAACAGCTTATAATTATTTTTGTCGTCCCTTCCTCCTTCGCTTGCAGGTGCACCGACGTAGCCAGTTCGCCCTTCTTCTCTGCACTTCTCAAAGCATTTGGGAAGCATTTGGATCAATAGCAAGCTCTGTTGTCCACGTCGAACGCTAACACCTCGTCTCCTCTGTTCAGCGATCACGGGCGTTGTCGCATTCGGCTCATCCCTAGAAGGAGAGTATTCCTCTTCATTCTTATTTTTCTTCTTCCTCACCTCGCCTCGCCTCCGCCTGACTCACTTTCCCTCTCTCATTCACCAGAGAAAACATTTTGCTTGATCGCGAGAGACTAGAGAGCACGGGGTAAAAGAGGGAAAAGCCGATCGATAACATGGGCCGCAGGATCGACCCTGCGGCCCACGTTTCACCTATTTTAGCGGCGAGCGGCCGCGAACGTGTCATCGAAACAGAATTTTTTTTATCAGCTCCGCAATTTGGGGCCACGCCACGCAAAATATGCAGCCCCAAACGGAGCCTTAATTTTCTTTTTTTTTTTCGAAAATCTTCTAGCTTACTTAGAACCGTCATATGGCAAAATGATATTCACTTTTTTATCATTCTTTAGTTTATTTAAATAAAAATTTATAACTCCTCACTTTACCACCAAGAAGCATAACCTTTAAGTGAAAGAACAGCCAATTGGCACCATAAAAACTTGTGATCAATCCTAGCTCCCTAGAACATACAATATTTGCCGCATTGAAGGAATTGTCACACATCTGTAATTAATGATAATTCCATATTATATCCATTTGAAAGAAAATTAAAGTAAAGACAGCAAACTTCAAAATAAAATGAAAAACACAGTGACAGATATCATTACTAAAATAACAGGCTCAAACCTCAGAGTTCAGAGCCACAGAAACGACAAAAGAAGACAAAAAAAAAAGGTCCTTCGAGCCTGAGATCAATATGTTATTGATTTCATTGCATTTTGAGAATGAGTTAAAAAGTGTTAAAGGAAAATGGGGATTCACCTAAATGGATTTGAAGCTCGGCAAAGCGCCCTCATGGATGTTGATAGTACAATCCAAGTGAGAGAAGGCAGGACCCAGAGTATTTACAAAAGGCTTCTCTGACCCCTGACGTCACTACGTCTTACAGGTGTGGGGCTGGTGCAGCGGTGCTTTCATCCTGAAACCCTAAACTCTCGCGGGAAAAGAAGCGGCTTAAAATCCCTGATTTTTTGTCTCAGCCAATCTCACGGCCGGAACAAAGGAAAAGTAAATACTGTAATCAGTCACTCTTTGATTTGTACTCCTCGACAAATAAATATTTTGTAATTGTTTCAATAAATGATAATTTTTTTATAATATAATAATGTTATTTGTAATAGAACTATCTGATATATAAAAAGTAAAAGATTATTTTAGAATAAAAATAATATATACACATCACAACACTGAGTATCAAGATTACTAAAGAAAAAACTATTTAAATTACATTTAAAAATATGAAAATATAAATTTAAATTGCAGATGGTGGATTTCACGAACTATGACATCCTCTAGGGATATGATTCAGCTCTGATCACTGTTGCAGTAGAATATGTTGAACTGTTTACTCGCCAGAAAAAGTCACATTTCTCCGTGATGCTCTGCGGGCACCTGTAAAATTGTCTCTCGTAGCTATGTACCTATCGTGATGTCATTAGAGAAATTTGTAATCCGCAGTGGCAGAGGAATCGTTGAGAGGTCCATGAAATCCTAGAGCTCATCTTTTTTGAAAGATTTAAGACGGAACTCATTAGTCGTGACAAAAGATGGAATTCATAAAAACTATACAAAAAATGAAAATAAACTGGAATTGTATTAAAAAAAGCATAAAATGATAAAAAAAAAGTAATAAAAAAATGGGTGTGATGTTTCGAAGAACTCACTACACCAATCAACAAATATGTCACTACAAGAAGACAGTGACATCCTGTGTGCCACATCTGCATATCACCAAAAGGGACCATCTAAAAGGTCCCCATAAACCGCTGCACTAAAAAGAAGAGAGGAATTTAGTTGTCTTCATTAAGATATCACATGTGACACTAACCAACAACGACCAATAGATTATCCAGAAGAACTCATAAGGTCAAATGTCTTATCATGGACCTCTCACAAAAAAAAAACAAATAGAATGTAAATAGAAAAAAATAATAAAAAAACCGTGAAATTTATAAAATCAAAAATATCAAAATTACAAATGACATAAAATAAGCATAGACTTTATAAAATAAATAAGAGTCATTCAATCCACATCCAATAATAGTGTCTGTAATCAGCTCTCTCAATCCAACCATTTCTACGATACCTTTTATCATCCTGGGTGTAATCTTCCTCAGGTTCCACCTCTGGTTGTGGTATAGATTGTCCTACATGATATTCAAAAACTTTCAGCAGGACCTGCAAGTGGTCATCTTCAGTCATGCTGAAGTCAATATCAGTGCGAGAATGATGTCATCTAATATAGTTGTGGAGTGTCATTGTAGCAACAACAATATGCCCCTGTTTTGGAAATGGATACGTCGGCATATCACGCAGTATAACTCATTTCTTTTTTCACACTCCAAACTTTCATTCAATTACGATGTATAAGGAGGAGTGCCTTTGGTTAAACATTTTCTTCCTGCCTCGAGCAACGCCACTATATCTTTCAAAATCAGGAATGTGATATTTTGTATAAGGAAATAGCGTCAAATACCCCCCTCTTTAAGGATATTCAGCATCAACCAAGTAATATTGACATGTCTCAAATACAATACAACAACAATGACGTATAATATGATTAAAAAAATAAATATTAAAGCATACAACAACAACAACAACAATAACAAAGACTTAATCCCACTACGTGGGGTCGGCTACATGAATCCTTTTTCTCCATTGCGTCCTATTTAGTGTCATATTTTCATTTACTTTGGTCGGGCTACATGAATCCTTTTTCTCCATTGCGTCCTATTTAGTATCATATTTTCATTTAGTTCTAAACAAATTAAGATCACAAATCTTCCTAGGTCTACCTCTGCCTTTCTTAACATAAGTTGAATCTAAAACATCTACTCTTCTAATCGGATCATTAGATAGTCGACGCTTAATGTGACGAAACCATCTAAGACAACTTTCTCTAATTTTAACCGTCACAGGAGCTACGTCAACCCTATCATGGATATATTCATTTTGTGTTTTGTATCTAAGTGTAAAGCCACTCATCCACCTAATCATTCTCATCTTAACAACACTTAACTTAGTATTATGCTTCTCTTTTAAAGGCCAAAAATTCAAAATTCCCTCTAATTGACCCTTAAATTGAGCTCAAAACCAATTACTTCATTCACCAAAGATGTTCCTTATGATCATCTACACCAAATTCAACATTTATTTGGGCCAATTGACATGGCTAGCCTAGACTAAACCAAAGATTTGGTCATTTTCACCCACTTGGACCCATGCACTAAATGTAACCTAACCACCCTAAATTCACCAAATTAACTCCACCACAGCCATTATTTGGACCTAGTGACCAGTCCAAACATCATGAAACCACCTAAATTAAGCTATGGACCAAAGGTCCCCCAAATTAAGGGATATTATTTCCAAAAATGCATGTGCTGAAGATATCCTTACCAAAATTAGGTACAATTGCACTAAATTGATGTGACATATTCCTCTGGGTTCCCTGAGCTCCTAGCCATCTCCCCCTGGCCGGTCGGGCAGCCTAGTGGCCGTAAAACTCAAAACTAAGAGCCACCCCCATGGCACCTCACCAAAATCAAACCTAGAGGCCAGCTCAGCCAAATTAATTGATGAGCTCCTCTGCCCTCCACCTAAGCACCACAATGCACCCAAACTTATGCCCTGAGAGCCACCCCATGAACTGCCCTCCACCTAAGCACCACAATGCACCCAAACTTGTGCCCTGAGAGCCACCCCATGGCCTTTTTTTATAAAAACTCACCTCCATGGCCATGGAAGGTGTGCTAAAAGTTTCTTAGAGAGGCCTCTCCAAACTTCTCACAGAGCTTCCCTAATATCCCCTCAGTGCATTCCAACTATTTTCCCGACCAATTCCCACTGTTGGAGCTCAATTTTGAGCTTCAAACCTTGTCGGAAACTAGGACAGAACCCAATACACCTCCACAGTCCACCAAACTCAAATTAACTTCACCTACACCTTCACAACAGTGAAAGAAGCTAAAGCCCCATCAAATCCCCCTTCCACAGAGCCTCTACCACAGCTCTAGACCAACACTCAAATTCAAGCTTGGTCCAATTCACACCTAGGCCTTATACCAAGGTCAGGGACTCAATCCCTAGCCTCCTTGGACCCTAACAAACGTGCCAAGACCCTCTTATTGAAGCTTCACTTCTCAGAGCAAAGGTATAAAAACTCACCTCCTCTTGAGCCTATTTCGATTCTCTATTTGCTTAGAGTTAATTTGATTGTTTGATTACAGTATAGATGTGTTTGTCTCACTTAGACGAGTTCATAAGATCAAACCTAAAGTGATTTGGTTGAGTATAGGCTGAGATCTTAGGGTTTTAGTGTTGACGGTCACAGGATCATTCTATCGGGGATGATGACGCGGAGCCGTTTGATCAAGCGTGTATCGAATGGACGGAGGAGATCAAGTCGTACATCGCTTCGAACCATAAACAGCGGGTCGAGTCAGCAGCTACATAGATGGAGACGTCCAACCAGAGCGCGCCACGCATGCCTTCAGAGCTGCCTAGGATCTAGTCAGCACACATACCCCTAACTTCAAAAATTCATAGCTTTGTATAGAAAAATTATAAAAATAAAATAAAAATACCCTCTTGCTCAGTGAATAAAGGAGAACAATGTAAAATAAATTTCAAGTCCATTTGATGCATATTTTATTTTTAATTAATTAAACACTCTTTTGAATCATTTGATTCTCCATGCATGTAGACTTATCACTATAGCTTTAATTTTTGGCATGTTTTAGCCTCTGTTAAGGGGAACATCGTTTGATTTTTCCAAAGTTAGAGGAGGTTCCTATCAAGTTTTTGCACATTATTTCCTTAAAATAATCATGGAAATTAGCATGTTGATTAGAAAATTTTAAGAAAATTTTGGAAGGTCCACCATGACCAAAGAAGCTTTTGGAATAATTTTATGAGTCAAGTCATTTAAAATATACTTAATTTTCATGAACACTAAATCATTAAGATAATTATATTTAAAAAATACAAACATTTAAATGACTTGATTTTATATATCCATTGTGGTTTATGATCCAGAGAACTCACCATAAAAATTTCAAAATATTTTGAGTAAATTTGATAACTTAAATTGATTTTTAAAGATAAATATCATTTTTCGCATTTAAATGATTTTTAAAAATCAAAATGTAACTCAAAAATTTGTAAAAACTTATTTTTTTGAGTTCTCTATGATCATGGGCATTTTCTAAAAATAAAATGATATTTAAAATAAAAATTTGTTTTTTAGCTTATTTTTAATATTTAAATCATTAAAAAAATTCCCTAAAAATCACAAACATAATAAAACTCATGAAAATGTTCTAAATTTCTTTCTAATCACTTAGGAACAATTAAAATATTTTTCCTGGTTTTCTAAATAAAGATATTGAATTTTAAAGCTTAAAAATGAGTTTTAAAGACTAAAAATGAGTTTTCATTAAAATAATTCCAATAAATGAAATAAAATCCAGAAAAAATAATATTTTCTCATATGAGTTCTCTGACTTCAGAGAGACTTTTCAAAAATATAAAACTTGATTTTCTCCATTTAAAATATTTTATATTTAATAAATTCTCCAGAAATTAAAATAATTCTTAAAATTCAAAGAAAATTCGAAAAATAATGAAATTTGGTCCAAAAGCTTCTCTTATCTATTTCTACCTCCAGTAAAAATTTCATGGGATTAGGATTTATCTTCGTCAATTTAGGGAATTTTCTTTGAAAAATCCTATTTTTGCATTAAAATAATTATATAAATTAAATTAAATTTTTAAAAATCACCTTTGAAAAATCCTATTTTTGCATGAAAATAATTATATAAATTAAATTAAATTTTGAAAGGAATTTTCTTTGAAAAATCCTGTTTTTGCATGAAAATAATTATATAAAATAAATTAAATTTTGAGAAATTAAAAATCCTATTTTTGCATGAAAATAATTATATAAATTAAATTAAATTTTAAAAAATCACATATTCTCCTCTAATGTCTTAATTGACCCATGAATGAGGTAGTATAAAAATTTTAAAGTCATTTGAATTGAATTTGACAAATTATGAAGTGATAGAGCCTTAGGGGCAAATGTGTAATTTGGAAAATTAGCCTTAATTATCATCTAGGCCTAATTTAAGGAGGGAAATGAGTAACATCTGATCTTAATCAATTTATTTGATGTTTGAAATACAAGGGGTTAATTGGTAGAAACCAATCTCCCTTTCCTAATTAAAAAAAAAAATTAATAAATTTCTAAATTATTAAGATTTGGAAGTTTATTAAAATAAAATGAACCAAAGACTTAGGGGAATGACTTTTGAAGTCAATAGTTAATCAATTTAATACCCCTATTTTGATCATCAAATAAAATTCAAATCATGAATCATGATTACCCCTTTTTGATTTTCAAATGAATTTCAAATATGAGTCATGATCACCTAAAGCTTAACCTTTTCAAAACTAATTAAGACACTCACCTAGGTCTTCGGCTTAGTAGTGACTTAGGCTAAATCAAGTTTCATTTAAATTACCCCTATTTTGATTTTCAAATAAAATTCAAATCATGAATTATAACCACCTAAAGCTTAACAAGACACTCACCTAGGTCTTAAGGGCTTAGTAGTGACTTAGGCTAAATCAAGTTTCATTTAAACAAGGATTTCACTCACCTAGGTCTTAAGGGCTTAGTAGTGACTTAGGCTAAATCAAGTTTCATTTAAATAATCCTAGGTCTTAAGGGCTTAGTAGTGACTTAGGCTAAATCAAGTTTCATTTAAATGAGGATTATTAAAGTAAATATCATTGAAAATCAAAACATCTTTCAAACACTACAAACCGAATTAGGACCAAAATTTGGTTAAGTGTTCCAACAACACTAACTTGCCTCTTTCAGTGTCTTCACCCACATAATTTTTAAATTGAATCACAAGTGCTAATTAACCTATTCTTAGGAATAATTGAGACATCAATGTTCATTGAGCATTAAGGGTATTTACAAGATGACTTATTAATCAACGTAATAAGTTTAAAAGAACTCGGGATTTTCCACCAGGCAGCGAGAGAGAAGCACGGACCTGCTTCTTTCTCTAGATCTGTTGGATACCTCAGAGATCTACTAACTTAATATGCTTTGCTTACAACATCATCCTTAATTAAACTCCTAAGGACCCACCAAGATATGACCTAGGGTTAGATAGGTCGTCAAGATTTTACTTTCATGTTACATATAAACTGCCTTAACATGCATTTTAAGTTTCAGGTGGTGAAACGAGAAGACTCGCCAGGTACGCTTTTATAGTTTTCAACATTGTCTTTTTTGTACTTTCATATTGTACTTTTATACCTGCAAATTTGCATGCTAAACAATGACGCCACCCTGCATGAAAACTAAAACTATCAGGAAAACCAAAACATAAAATTAAAATCAACCAAGATAAAATTCACCCCCACAATATTTAAAATATAAAACAACTCAAAATTTAATCACAAACATCACACAAAACTACAACTCTACCAAAATACCCATCTTGGCCTTTTAACCCTAATNAAAACTCTTCATGAGGTCCCTATTGACTATTTACAGCAATCAATTTGGACTTAGCCCAAGGCTAACCCAAGCTAGACCCAAGCCTAGCCCAACATGACCAAATTGATTAAAGTTCAAAATTTCTTCAAATTGACCTTTCAATTGAACTCAAAACCACTTCCATCCTTCACCAAAGTTGTTCCTTATGATCATATACACCAAATAAAACAATTAATTAGACCAATTGACATGGCTAACCTAGCCCAAACCCAAGTTTTGGTCTTTTCCACTCACTTGGACCCTTTCACCAAAAATTGACTTAACCATGTCTAAGCCACCAAAGTAATGATTTCACAGCCACCAAAACCTTCCTAAAGACTAGGCTAAACCATCCTAAAATCACCATGACAAGCTATGGACCAATGGATCCCCAAATTAAGGGATTTTACCCATTTTTGGGCCTAACTTGAAATATCTCCAACATCATTACTTACCCTTAGAGATAATCATCATTAGCCACCCCCTGACCTCCCTGAGCCAAGAAGTGATCAATGTNAATCCAACTCAAATGTCTATCAATTTGATCTCAATTGACCCAAATTTCAATCCTAAACTCAAATTAACTTTTGATATGACCTAAATAAACCAAATCCAAGCTCAATTGACCCATGATTGGAGCCCAATTTTGATTTGGGTCAAAACCCCAATATTGACCATAAGACCCAATCCAAGCTCAAATTGGTCCATGATTTGAGCCCAATTTTGATTTGGGTCAAAACCCCAATTTTGACCATATTATTGGTCCATGATTTGAGCCCAATTTTGATTTGGGTCAAAACCCCAATTTTGACCATATGACCTGGTCCATGATTTGAGCCCAATTTTGATTTGGGTCAAAACCCCAATTTTGACCATATGACCTCGTCCATGATTTGAACCCAATTTTGATTTGGGTCAAAACCCCAATTTTGACCATATGACCTAATCTCACCAAATTGAACCCATAGACTAGTCCTCAATTAATGTTGAAAAATCTTTATGAAATTCCTATACATCAAAATCAACCATCAATTGGCCCTCAATTAATGTTGAAAAATCTTTATAACATTCCTATACATCAAAATCAACCATCAATTAGCCTTGATAAAGTCTCAAATCCATTTGATTTTGGCCTAAATCCAAAATTTCCAAATTTAGCCCCAATNATCAACATTTACGAAGAAGGTGACTGCATTCCTCCGCACATTGACCATCATGACTTTGTCAGGCCTTTCTGCTCAGTCTCAGTCATGAGTAAGAGCAATATTTTATTTGGAAAAGAAATTGATATAATCGGCCCTGGTGAATTCAGTAGGGCTGTGGAGATTCCTCTTCCAGTTGGTTCAGTACTTGTTTTGAAGGGCAACGGTGCAGACGTTGCCAAGCACTGCATTCCAGAAGTACGACACCGTAGGGTGTCCGTGACCTTCCGTAGAATGGATGACATTAAAATACCATATGGATTCCAACAAGACCCGGAGCTGGAAGGACTATTTCCTTACGAGCTATGAGAAGGTTGTACCTCTGAATACATGCGAAGGGAACTCTAATCCTAGAGCATGACTCAGAAGGTATGCTTGATCAAGAGCTCGATATACCAAGCGCAGAAGACTCACTTGCTTTCTTTTAACAAAGCGTAACATGTAGTTGATATAATCAGTCTATGATGTAATCATATCTTGAAAAGACTCTCAATGCATTACAGCACATATTACATGATGTACTCTTTTTTGAGGCATTAGCCTATGTTTAATCTGTTGCATCCTTATTGAAGCAGATTAATGGAAATTTCTCTTGTGTTGTGCCTTTTTGTCAATTGCCTTTTCGTGCGATGGATGAAAGCCGGGGAGCTCTAATGAACAAAGAACGAAACNTGATCTGTTGCATCCTTATTGAAGCAGATTAATGGAAATTTCTCTCATGTTGTGCCTTTTTGTCAATTGCCTATTCGTGCGATGGATGAAAGATGGGGAGTTTTAATGAACAAAGAACGAAACGATAAATTTTCAAATAAAACACAAATAAAAGATAATTGTAATAAATAAATAACAAAACAAATTTATTTTGAAAATCAACCAATTGAAATTAAAACTTTAAGAACACATGTTTGAAAAAATCAATTGTGACAAAAAAACAGGAAAATAAAACGAACCTGTTGAGTGGATACTTCCGTTTTCGGAATTTCCTACTCTTTGTGCGTGCAGTACAACCATCGTTATCTACACTAACTCTCCACACATCAAATGCTGCACAAAACTCCATGAAACTTTTCACATGCCACGCTACCGCGAATTCAACATCACAAGCTCTTTGTAAATTTCAAATCACATCTTCAAATCAATACCTAAATCCTGATTCTCATATCTTTGAATTGTTACCTAAATTTCAATTCTCTCATCTTCAGGTAGATATTTACATTTTGATTCTCATTCTTGAATCAGTCTCACCTTTCTGATTCTCCAAATTTGAGGTCGGACCCTATATTCCGACACCCTCTTTTGAGAATTGACCTACATTTTGATTCTCGTTCTTGAATCAGTCCTACCTTTCTGATTCTTCAAATTTGAGGTCGGACCCTATATTACGACACCCTTTTTTGAGAATTGACCTACATTTGATTCTCATTCTTGAATCAGTCCTACCTTTCTGATTCTTCACATTTGAGGTCGGACCCTATATCCCGACACCCTCTTTTGAGAATTGACCTACATTTTGATTCTCGTTCTTGAATCAGTCCTACCTTTCTGATTCTTTAAATTTGAGGTCTCTTTTGAGAACTGACCAACATTTCGATTCTCGTTCTTGAATCAGTCCTACCTTTCTGATTCTTCAAATTTGAGGTCGGAANAAACTCGCCCTCCATGGCAAAAGGGGGAGAGCTTGAAATTCTTTGGGGAGACTCTGTAAAACTTCTTCAAGATCTTCGTGGAGACCTCTTGAACTTAAGCAAACCTTCCTTAGTCACTCAAATCCATTGCCTGAGTTGAATTTTGGAGCTCAATTTCAAGGCCGAAACAGGACATCCTCCAAACTTCCACCAAATTCAAATTACTTGCACCCACACCATCCCAACATCAAGAGAAGACGATCCCCCACAAAAGCCCCATCAGCCGACCACCCTAAGGTGGACTTTGACCAAACCCCCAAATTGACCTTGATCGAATTTGGGTCTAGGCATTTCACCACAACCAGAGGCTCCATCCCTAGGTTTCTAGCATCCACATAAAGTTTCTACAAGCATCCAATCGAGGCTACCTCTCTTGGACCAAGGTATTCAAAGTTAAACCTAAACTGAGACTCTTTTAATTATTCATGCATATACAGTCATATTACTGGTTGATCAACCGTATGGATGTGTTCTAATAGTCAATATGAGAATTTTAAAAAAAACNATATACAGTCATATTAATGGTTGATCAACCGTATGGATGTGTTCTACTAGTCAATACAAGCATTTTAAAAAACAATTCACTCAATTTCGTTGAGAATCGAGTGATATATTAGCATTTTAAAATGGACGGTTTTCGGCTCCAGTTCGTTTGGGACGATGACCCGTGACCGTCAGATCGAGCGTGTATTGATCGGATGGCCCTGATCGCGTCGGACAGACCGCAGTCCGAGAAGGGCAGGAATGAGCTGGCTAGTAGCGACAATCACGCAGCGCCACGTGGATAGTTCGACCCGTACGAGGATGACATGGATAAGTAGGAAAATATGAGCATTTTCTTATTTATTTAATCCCCAAAACTTCAAAAATACATAACGTTTTGTAGAAAAATCCAAAAAATAAAATAAAAATACCTTCTTGCTCAGTGAATGGAGGAGAATAATGTGAAATAATTTTCATGTCCATTTGATGCATAAAATATTTTTAATTAATTAAACACTATTTAGAATCATTTGATTCTACATGCATATTGACACATCACCTTGGCTTCAAATTTTGACATATTGTAGCCTCTATAACGAGAAACATTCTCTGATTTTTCTAAAGTCAGATGAGGTTTCTATACAGAGATCCATATTTTTCAAGTTATTTCACATTATTTACTTAAAATAATCATGGAAATTAGCATATTGGTTATTAAATCCTAAGAAAATTTTGGAAGGTTTATCATAGCCAGAGAAACCTTTAGAAATAATTTCATGGGTCAATTTATTTAAAAAATCCTTAAATTTTTCAAATACTAAATCACTAAGATAATTAATTTTGGAAAATTTAAACATTTAAATGACTTGATTTTGGTTCTCTACTGTGATGTATGATCCAGAGAACTCATCATAAAAATTTTAAAATATTTTGAGTTCATTTAACAACTTAAATTGATTTTTAAAGATAAATACCACTCTTAACACTTAAATGATTTTTAAAAATTAAAATATAACTCAAAAAATTATGAAACTTAGTTTTTTGAGTTCTCTGTGATCAAGGATATTTTATAAAAATAAAATAGTATTTAAACTAAAAAACTTAATTTTTGGCCTATTTTAAATATTTAAATAATTAAAAATTCATAAAAATCATAAAAATAATAAATCTCATGGAAATGTTCTAAATTGTTTTCTAATCACTTAGGAACAATTATAATATTTTTCCTAATTTTCTAAATAAAGATATTGAATTTCGAAGCTTAAGAATATTTTTTAAAAGGCTAAAAATGAGTTTTCACTAAAATAATCTCAATAAATCAAGAAAAAATCATAAAAATATAAAATTTGCTCCTTTGAGTTCTATGACCTTAGGGAGATTTTTCAAAAATATAAAACTTAATTTTCACCACTTAAAATATTTTATTTTTATTAAATAGCCCAGAACTTAAATAAATTCTAGAAAATCACAGAGAATTCAAAAAATTATAAAATTTGATCTAAAGGCTTCTCTGGTCTAGGTTTACCTCCAATAAAAATTTCAATGGATTATAACTCACCTTGGTCAGTTAGAAATTTTCTTTGAAAAATCCTATTTTTACATGAAAATAATTATATAAATTAAATTACATTTTGAAAAATTACATTTTCTCCTTTGATGTCTTAATGGACCCATGAATGAGGTAGGATAAAAATTTCAAAGACATTTGAATTGAGTTTGACAAATTATGAAGTGTTAGAGCCTTAGGGGCAAATGTGTAATTTTGGAAATCTTACCTTAATTAACATTTAGGCCTAATTCAAGGAGGGAAAATGGGTAAGCTCTGATCTTAATCAATTTATTTGATGTTTGAAACACAAAGAGGTCAATTGGTAGAAACCAATCTTATTTTCTTAATTATGACTAATAAATTTCTAAATTATTAAAATTTGGAAGT
>JXCR01095814.1:0-40780 GCA_002079205.1 Phalaenopsis hybrid cultivar | reverse complement strand
TGATTTGATATTATAACTTGACACACTAGATAATTCAAACTCGTCGCGGCAGGTGCTTGGAGCTAGCATGCTGGGCAGCACGACCATCTTCAACAGCAAAACTTGTCTTCCCCACNCTTGGGTATCCCCCAAGGTGTAATTAACCAGTAGGAACACGTTCCTCTGAGAGTGCTCTTGACCCCAGAACAAGTACTTACACCTGACTCTCTGGTTATGGGTAGTGTATGTAGATACTTCTTTCGCGGATATTGGTTTAAGTTGCCTCCGCCTGATCTTGTTTGGAGCGGACATTCTTAACCTATCCTTGCGAGGTTTATCGCACATAGACTTTCCACGTTTTACTTTTTCTCTTGTTTGTCACTTTGTCANAAAAACAAAAAAATAACCAAGGGTTGCTTCAAACACCCCTCTAAAATTCAGCCAAATTTAATGTATCTTCTAGAAAATTAGTTACTAGTGCTATAACGCTAGTCTGGGGTGCTATAGCGCCCTTCTCGCTCGTATGTGGCGCTATGGCGCCAAGGGGTGAAACTATAGCGCCACACGAATATCTTCAATTTTGCTCCATTTTTTCCTCATTTTCTCTAAATGTTCATTTCATGTACCTGAAATAAAAAATAAGAAAAATACTTTCCTTTAAAGTGTAATATCTATAAAAATTTACATAAAAGACTTATAAAATATGCACTAAAAATAGGTTATTTTTTAGGTGGATCAATTCGATCAACGTATGAGTTGTAGTATTCATATAATAATTAGACAGTCGCCACAATCTTTTTTCTCAGACTCTCTCTTTGGGAGTTCATACTAAGGAAGTGCTCTATTTAGGTTATGTGTGTGAATCAGATAAAGGGTCCTTTATGTGATGAGGGATCTTAGATAAGATAANTTGTTTGGACGGACATTCTTAACCTATCCTTGCGAGGTTTATCGCACATAGACTTTCCACGTTTTACTTTTTGTCTTGTTTGTCACTTTGTCGTATGTTCCTTCTTATTCGATTCCTCTCCTCTTCGAATCATTTATATGGTTCGGGAGGGAGATTTATTTGAATGGGGGAAGTATACGACGATTGACAAGCTGGCGACTCCTTTTAAAATAAAAAAAAGAGAAAAAATAAATGAAAACAGGCNTCGATTCCTCTCCTCTTCAAATCATTCATATGGTTTGGGAGGGAGATTTATTTGAATGGGGGAAGTATACGATGATTGACAAGCTGACGACTCCTTTTAAAATAAAAAAAAGAGAAAAATGAACGGAAACAATAAGATAGTATGTGATGGAGAGGGGAGTGACATGGTGAGGTTTCATGTAAGTGAGTGTAGATTAGGGTTTGAATTTAGTATGATGGAGTAATGAGAGATAAATGAAGAAGGAATAAGGGGAGGTTCAATAATGACAAAAAGAAAGAGAAAATAAAGTTTACATTCCATAGAACAAGAGAAATAAAAGACCTATAGTTTACATCATGCAAGTAATAATTTGAAAAAGAAATGTGTAGAAANAGGGGAGGTTCAATAATGACAAAAAGAAAGAGAAAATAAAGTTTACATTCCATAGAACAAGAGAAATAAAAGTCCTATAGTTTACATCATGCAAGTAATAATTTGAAAAAGAAATGTGTAGAAGGGCTATACCATTCTTAGATGAGATCTTTCTTGCTTACCTCCTTGGACAAGAGATCCTCTTGCTTTGGATAGTTCCTCCTTAATGAAGTGATAGCCTTGGTTTGGTGGTGGAATGAGCAGAGGATAAGAGAATGTGTCTCGGTTTTGGATGGATGGAGGAGAAGAGGAGAGGGAGGGGAGAGAAAACCGTGGAAGAAGGGAGAGGAGGAAGTTTTCAGTGAGAGAATCTGGGAGGAGAGAATGGGAGAGAATTAAGGGGGTCAGTTAAAGGAGTGGGGGAGTTAGTAGGCTCAATTTGGGGGGAGTAGTTAGTAAAGATTGGGAGGGAAATTCAATTGAGGGGACACATAAAGCATTCTTCCAAATGTGAGGCATTTTAGCAATTTGGCAAGGTAATTACAGAGTTGGGGCAAATTAAAAATATATTTCATCTTGAAGATGATGAAATAACGAATCTAATGGTCCAAATCATTTTAAAAATTGAGGTCCCTAGCCAAAGATATGGCCAATTGAAGTGAGTAGGTGAATCAAACGTTGCTAAAATGTGATTATAATGCGATTGCAAGGTGATCGTGGTGGTTATGACAAAAAAGTTTGACTTAGGCTAATTTGATATTGGAATNAATTGAAGTGAGTAGGTGAATCAAACGTTGCTAAAATGTGATTATAATGCGATTGCAAGGTGATCGTGGTGGCTATGACAAAAAAGTTTGACTTAGGCTAATTTGATATTGGAAGATTATATAAGAAAATCAATGGTGATTAGTTTTAGTCAAGACAAACCCCATATATTTCAGGTCAAAGTGGTTCTGAAACCTAGCAGAGAAAATTTGTGGATTTTGAGTTGGAGTTTTTGGTTAGTTTTGTTGGATCAAATTGTGAATTTATTTAATTTTGATCATGTTTTGTTGAAGTCTGACTCCATTTAGACTCATTTTAGGTCACTTATTTGTAAATTATCCTTTTATTATCAAAATTATCATTTTTCTCTCTCCTAACTATTATCTTCTTAACAAACCTCCAAATGGGGCCAGTTGTGAGTGCAGAGAGATTCATTTAAAATATTTTAATGATATAGATAAAATGAGAGAGTTTATTTTGAAAAATAATGACTCGTTAAAAATTTTTTATGTGGGAATATTTTTCATGCATGAAAATTATGTGTACAATTTTACGTAAAAATGGTGTTCAGTGAACACCAAACTAGTTTGCATGCTCCTCATATATGATTATGTAGATTATGCAACTTTCGAAATGTTGTTTGGTTTACCAGATTAACCTATGGAGAAAATGATAACTTTAGGGTTAGTGGGAAAGCACTATTCATATATGAAAATTTTGAATGGAAAATGTTTTACATAAAAATTACTTCAAACAAATGTAGAACTTGCTTGCATGGCCTTTATATATGTTAATAAGTATCATACAAAATTTTAAATGAAGCATTTAATCTACAATGATCTTGAGAGAGAAAATAATAATTTCAGAGTTTTGTTGATTAAGACAGATTTTAGGTCATTTTTAGGGTTTAGTTAAAAATGATTTATATTTAGATTTATTTTGATTAATTTCAATTTTCATTAAGTTAAATTTTAGTTATAGGGTTTAAGTCAAGGGTCATCTAAAGTGATTCATGTTGATTTCACTTTTTGTTGAGGTATAGTCTTTCTTCATTAGAAGCCTGGGATCTAGCCATAGGACTTTCTTGATGACTATTCTTAGAGGACTAGTAAGGGAACTCTTACCATTAGAAATTTTAAATTCTTCTTGGCTCTCTTGAAGTTCCACATGTTGGTTCTAACCTCTAGCACTTAGTAGGTGGAGCCAAAATGGGAGAGCTCAAGAAGATTCTCCATAGGACTGTTTGGCATTAGGGTTTAGTCAGTCTTGCACGCACACACTTGAAACCCCTCATCTTTACTCACAACCTAAACCCTTACTCTTTTGGAAACTCATGTGGATGGTCCCCCAAACCCTTAGCCCTAGATTAGGGTTTGGCTAAGACCAACACATGGAGGATCCGAATGGGAGTTCCCTTGGTCTCATGGCACCATAAGGGTAATTTTTATGGTTAGCATCCTCAACTGATCTCATTCTAACTAAACACCCAATTTAGCCTTTTGACCCCAAACTTTNAGTCAGTCTTGCACGCACACACTTGAAACCCCTCATCTTTACTCACAACCTAAACCCTTACTCTTTTGGAAAATCATGTGGATGGTCCCCCAAACCCTTAGCCCTAGAGTAGGGGTTTGGCTAAGACCAACACATGGAGGATCCGAATGGGAGTTCCCTTGGTCTCGTGGCAACATAAGGGTAATTTTTATGATTAGCATCCTCAATTGATCTCATTCTAACTAAACACCCAATTTAGCCTTTTGACCCCAAACTTCCCCAAAATTACCAAATTACTCTTGAAATCCTAAAATTCACAAAATTGCCCAAATTACCCAATTTCAACCAAAAATCATCTCAAACCCGTTTAAACCACCCAAATTGTCCAAAATACACCAAAATTTTAAAATTCCCAAAATTGTCAAAATTACCAAAATACCCCTCATGGCTAAAAAATTCCCAAAACCTCCCAAATCATTTCAAACACTCACAAAACTAATCCCAACCACCCATTGAGCCCAATTTGACCAAATTGACCAATCTTGACCAAAATCCCAATTTTACCCCTAAACGCCTAAAGTCTCCAAATCATCCCCAATTCCCACCAAATTGATTTCAAACTTCCCCAATTTCAAATATAAACTTAATTTCATCATACCTACGACAATTTTGAATCAAATCCAAGCCCAATTAAACAAAATTTCAAACTCAAATTCCAAGCCCAATTTAAACCCTCAATTTGACCATGAGCCAAAATCCCATCAATTTGAATTTTCTAGCATATCCAATTCTCCCAATTTTGGATTCTAAATTCTTCATAACACTCNACAAAACTAATCCCAACCACCCATTGAGCCCAATTTGACCAAATTGACCAATCTTGACCAAAATCCCAATTTGACCCCTAAACGCCTAAAGTCTCCAAATCATCCCCAATTCCCACCAAATTAATTTAAAACTTCCCCAATTTCAAATATAAACTTAACTTCATCATACCTAAGACAATTTTGAATCAAATCCAAGCCCAATTAAACAAAATTTCAAACTTAAATTCCAATCCCAATTTAAACCCTCAATTTGATNTTTCATACCTATTTTACACTAATTTTGATGATATTACACTTTAAAGAAAGGTATTTTTGATGTTTTGTTGCATGAATATTGAATCATGGTCATTGAGCAAAAAGATACAAAAAGGAGCGAATTTCGAGCAAAAAGGAACAAAATTTGAAGATTTGATCTTGGGCGCAGACGGCAGGCTCAACGCCGCCAATGAGGGTTTTTCTGGAGAGTCCAAAATAAAATATTCTAGAAGGTCACCGACAGCGCCATCGAGGCTGCTTACGGTGAGCATGTCAACTCTCTCAACAGATGCATTGAATGTGAATGATTTTTGAAGGGACGCTTGGACAACTCTTGAGAACTCTTCTACAACTTTAAAAGAAACATTTGGAGGCCCAAAAAGGGGGTGCCTGGGGGGGTCTGCTAAGTCTTTATTGTTTGTGGTGCCCATTAAAGTGTAGAGAGTGGTTAGTATTGTGAGTAATTCTTCAATAGATTGTAAGAGTGGAAGGAAAGTGAGAGATTTCTTCCTCCTTGCCGCTTCGAAGGAGAATTCTGTGTGCTGTAAAGAAAGGAAGCCATTCAGAGGAACTTTGAGGAGTTTTCTTGGGGAGGAATTACAGATAACATGTATTTACTTATTGAAATTTGTATGACTTTGGCTTTATATATAAATTCCAAGTTTTTTCATATCTTCTCCATGAATTATGAGTGGTTTTCTCTGTCTTTCTCCTTTTCTTGAAATTTTGTGAAATGGTGATTTGAATTGGTTGTGTCATGAGAATGTTAAAGAAGTTGTGATGTTCTTTCCACTTCAATATTAATTTACTTTCAATATGGCCAATTGATTTGTTAAAATTTGTTGAGTTTTACAACTAAAGTGAAGACTAGATCCAAGATATAGGGAGGTCAAAATCCTTGAAAGTTGGGTCTAAATAAATAGGGAAATAAAAATTACTGGGAGTAGAATTGGAGATTTTAGAGTGATAAACTAAAATCCTCAATTCACTCCTATCATTTGGGTGCTGAAGTGTAGATGTTACTCCTCAAGCGAGGGGAAGGTGGGAGCTCCGAAGTGAGAGCCGGTATCCTCCCAGCCTAGCCATAGATTCAGTAACCAAGCATAGGATTAGTCAATGTCTTTATACCTGGTCCAAAGGATAAAGAATAGGTATACTCCTATTTGGCACAATACAATTTGAACTAATTCAATTTATCCATTCACTTAAACTTCTTGACAAGGAGAAAGAAGCTTTCTTATATATTGCACTTCACATTAGAAACTTTATTAGTAGAATTAGTTAATCAAGAGTTTATGAAAATTACATTTTTATTTCAATTGCCTATTAGTGACAAATATGAAATTTGAATATGTTATTGTCAAATTATATTTTTATTTCAATTGCCTATTAGTGAAAAATATGCAATTTGAACTATATTGTTGTAATTAAGTATTGATTTTTTAAATCTTAGTTCGTAGCCTCTAATATTACTCCTTATGGGATCGATGTCAAATTTTTGGTGTCGTTGCTGAAGATTTAAATCTTCTAGCAGCAGTATCAAATTCTTGTATTCTTAAGCATATATAAAATTGTTGTCAAGTTTTTGGCGTCATTATCGGGGAGTAAAATTAGATAAAAATAAAAAAAAAATCATAATTAGAATAACGGAGAAATTAGGATTATTAGAAAACTTTTACTTGTGTTACAACTTATTTTCAAATTTAGTTAACTGTTTTGCTTTATACTAATTTCAATTGAATGCGTAAATTTGGACCTAAAAATCTTATATGCTACAATTCGGAATTAGAACGCATTGGTAGGAGAATTAGAAAACTAAGAAAAGAACCTAAAAATTTTGACACAATGGAAAATAATGTGAACAATCAAAGAATAGAAAATGAACATCAACCTAGACCTCTATGAGATAATGCAAATCCTATAGTAGTTGAAATTCACTTATCTATCCAAAATCCTGATGTACTTGCTAATTCATTTGAGCTCAAACCTGCTATTATCCAAATGGCACAAAATAATCAATTAGGAGGTACACCAAATGAAGATCCTAATTTACACCTCACTAGTTTTTTAAAACTTTGTGCTACATTTAAATATGACAGAGTTTCAAACGATGTTGTTAGACTTAGAATTTTTCCTTTTTCACCTATGGATAAGACTAAGATGTGGTTAAATTTATTAGCACCTGGTTCTATTAGAACTTGGGGAGAACTTTCACAGAAATTTCTATCCAAATATTTTCCTCCATCCAAAACTGTTAAACATAGAAATGACATAACATCATTTTGTCAGATTGATGGAGAGTTGATATATGAAGCTTGAGAGAGCTTTAAAGATCTTCGTAGGAAGTTCCCACATCATTGGTTACCAGATTGGTTGATAATTCAAACTTTTTACATTGTATTAGTGGGATCTCTTAGATCGATTATAGATGCTGTGGCTGGTAGTTCTTTAATGTCACAACCTTTTGATGAGGCTTATTCGTTAATAGAAGTAGCGGCTGGTGGTTCTTTAATGTCAAAACCTTTTGATGAGGCTTATTCATTAATAGAAGAAAATGCTACCAACAATTTTCAATGACCCTCTGAAAGGGTAAATCCTAAAAGAGTAGCTAGTATCCACGTACCAAAAATTTTCAATGGCCCTCTGAAAGGGTAAATCCTAAAAGAGTAGCTAGTATCCATGCTTCTGATGCAATATCTATGTTAGCTTCACAGATTGCTGCATATCAAAGAAATTATATCATTATGGAATGAATTATTCTCCAACACCTACTATGATGGAAGAGAATTCATCTGGGAAATTTTTGGATGTTCAACCTTCTTATGAGACTTTAAATGCTATTAACAATAGACCCAACAATCCTTATTCGAACTATTATAGCCCAGGTTGGAAGAATCATCTTAACTTTAATTGGAATAACAATTCTTTTACAAATCAACAATGGGAAAACAACCCAGTAAACCCATTGGGAAATTCATCAAACCAAGGAAATGTTCATTATAGACCTTCTTATCCTCTATAATTTAATATTAACACTCAATTTAAGGAAAAGAAGTTGTCAATGGAAGAGCTGATACTGAGCATGAGTCAATAATTGCAGAATCAAGGATATCAATTACAAATTCAAGGCAACCAATTACAAAATCAAGGAACTTCTATCAAGAGTATTGAAAACCAATTGGGGCATATCGCTACTGCGCTTAGTAACCGAACATTGGGAACTTTTCCTAGTACTGTGGAACCAAATCCTAAAGATCAAGAAAAAGAACAGATAAAAGTGATACAATTATAAAGTTAAAAAGAATTGGAAACAAGAGTGCAGAAAGAAATGAAAATTGAAAAAGAGAAAGTTGATACAGAAAAAGAAAAGGATCATGAATACCTAGATTTATAGTATCCACTTACACCATTGAAAATTACTGTGAAGAAACCTCCAGGACCGTTTCCTCAAAGATTGAAACAACACAAAAAATATAAAAATTTTTTCAATTTTATAAAAATTCTTAAGAAATTAACAGTAAATATTCCTTTCGTAGAAGCTTTAGACCAAATGCCCAATTATATGAAGTTTATGAAAGATATTTTGAACAACAAAAAGAAGTTCACTGATAATGAGACTGTTGCATTTAGCAAAGAGTGTAGTGGAATAATTCAGAAAAAACTTCCTAAAAAATTAAAAGATCTAGGTAGTTTCACTATACTGCGTGCTATCAATGTAATGTTTTATGGAAGAGCTTTATGTGATTTGGGAGTCAGGATTAATCTTATGCCTCTATAAATTTTATTTTATGGAAGAGCTTTATGCGATTTGGGAGCCAGCATTAATCTTATGCCTCTATCAATTTTCGTTTTATAGAAGAGCTTTATGTGATTTGGGAGCTAGCATTAATCTTATGCCTCTATCAATTTTTAAAAGGTTAGGATTAGGAGAAGTCTCACCTACTTCTGTAACTCTTCAGTTAGCAGATTGTTCAGTTACTTATCCTAAGAGAGTTATAGAAGATGTGTTAGAAAAAGTTGATAAATTTATCTTTCCTGTGGATTTTATTATTTTAGATATGGAGGAAGATAAATAAATACCTATAATGTTATGGAGACCTTTTTTAGCTACTGGAAGAACTATGATAGATGTTCAAAAGGGAGAGTTAACTATGAGAGTTAACAATCAAGAAGTGACTTTTAACATTATGAAATCTATGAAATACCCTGCTGTTGAAAGAGATAATGAATGTTTTTGCATGAAAATTAGTGAACATTTATTGAACGAGCATTTTAAAGAATATTTTGGAGAGAAAAAGATTTTGAATACACGGATGAATTTATTTTGGATGAAATAGAAAATGAAGAATTAGATTATGTTCGGGAGAGATTTGAGATGTTGGATATTACAGGGAATGCTGATAAGAATCTTATCCCATCAATTATAAAACCACTTGAACTTGAGTGAAAATATTGCCTAACCACTTGAAGTATGTGTTTTTGGGAAACTCATCTACATTACCTATTATTATATCTTCAGAGTTAAATGATTTGCAAGAGTAAGGACTTTTGCATACATTAAAAAGATATAAGAAAGCTTTTGGTTGGACCTTAGCTGATATTATGGGGAATCAATCCTTCGATTTGTATGCAAAGAAATATACTGGAGGAACAATATAAACCAAGAGTTGATCCACAAAGGAGATTAAACCAAATGATGAAAGAAGTAGTCACAAAGGAAATTCTGAAATAGTTGGACACTGGAATTATATATCCTACTTCAAATAATGCTTGGGTAAGTCCAATTCATTGTGTTCCTAAAAAAGGAGGGGTGACTGCTGAAGCACAAGAGAATAATTAATTAATACCTATCAGATCAAGTTACTGGGTGGCGTATTTACATTGATTATAGAAAATTAAACACTGCCATTAGGAAAGATCACATGCCTTTACCATTTTTAGACCAAATAGTGGATAGACTTGATGGGCAAAAATATTTTTATTTTTTATATGATGGATATATCGGCTACCATCAAATTTCTATTGCTCCTGAGGATCAAGAAAAGACAACATTTACTAGTCCTTTTAAAACTTTTGCTTTTTAAAGAATGCCTTTTGGATTATGTAATGCACCTGTAACATTTCAGAGATGTATGATGTCTATATTTAGTAAGTTAATTGATGATGGAATACAAGTGTTTATGGATGATTTCTCTGTATTTGGAACATCATTTGATGCATGCTTAAATTACCTTGAAAAAGATGATTTCTCTGTATTTGGAACATCATTTGATGCATGCTTAAATTATCTTGAAAAATTTTTGAAGTTATGTGAAAGAACTAATTTAGTTCAAAATTGGGAGAAATGTCAATTTGTGGTTGCAGGAGGAACTGTGTTAGGGCATAAGATTTTGGAAAATGCTATGGAAGTAGACCCTGCAAAAATTCAAGTTCTATCTAAATTAACACCTCCTACTAATGTATGAGGGGTTAGAAGTTTTCTTGGACAAGTTGGTTTTTACAGGCATTATATTAAAGATTTTTCAAAAATTAACAAACCTCTATGCCAACTTTTACAAAAGGACAAGAAAGTTGAGTTTACTGAAGACTTTTTAAATGCTTTTGAGTTATTAAAAGAAAAGCTAATCACAACCCCTATAATAGTTTTACTTAACTTGGAGAAACCATTCAAACTGATGTGTGATGCTAGTGATTAAGCTAATTGAGCTATTCTTGGACAATGGTACGATAAGATTTTTAAAGTTATATACTACGCTAGTAAGACTCTTAACGATGCTCAAATTAACTACACTATTACTGATAAAGAGTTACTGACTATTGTGTATGCTTTTGACCAATTTAGATCTTATTTAATTTGGACTAAATTTGTTGTGCACATTGATCACTCTGCTATTAAATACCTGATGCAAAAGAAGGATGTCTAACATGTTGTGCCCACTGATCACTCTGCTATTAAATATCTAATGCAAAAGAAGGATGTCAAACCAATGTTAATTAGATGGATACTTTTGATGCAAGAATTTGATTTTGTGGTTATTGATAGAAAGGGGACTGGTTATCAAATTGCTGATCATTTATCGAGATTAGAATATCATGAATTATCTGACACTAATAATGAAATTACAGACAGTTTCCCTGATGAACAACTCTATAATATTAATGAGTGAAAAATACCATGGTATGCTGATATTGTTAATTATATTGTAAGTGATAATTTACCACCTATGCTGACATTGCAACAACAAAGAAAATTCATTCATAAAGCAAAAGCATATTTTGGGACGAGCCTTATTTATATAAATAATGTAAGAATCTTATTATGAGAAGATGTGTACCTTATGAAAAAACTGAACAAATTATTCAGAAATGTCCTGATTCTGAATTTGGAGGATATTTTGGAACTGATAAAACTGCTTATAAAATTTTACAAGCTGGATTCTATTGGCCTACTCTTTTTAGATATGTTTACAAATACACAAAAACTTGTGATCGATGCCAAAGAGTAGGAAATATATCTAAAAGAAATGAAATGCTTCCGAATTTCATGTTAGAAGTTGAGATCTTTATTGCTTGGAAATTGGATTTCATGGGACCCTTTATTCCTTCATCTGGGAGCTTATACATATTAGTTGCAGTAGACTACATTTCAAAGTGGAATGAAGCACAACCTTTACCTTGTTGTGACACTAAAAGTGTTTCAATTTTTTTAATGAAAAATATTTTGACAAGATACGGAATGCCGAGGTAATTATCACTGACGGAGGATCCCATTTCAGGAATAAAGACTTTTAGAGATTGGGAGAAAAGTTTAATATTATTCATAGAATCTCTACTTCCTATCAACCTTAGACCAGCGGGTTAGCTGAAGTTTCTAATAGAGAGATTAAATAAATACTGGAGAAGACTCTAAACCCTAGTAGAGTAGATTGGTCTACTAGTTTGGATACTGCATTATGGGCTGATAGGACTGCTAATAAAACTCCTATTGGAATGACTCATTACAAGCTGATTTTTAGAAAGACTTGTCATTTACCAGTAGAATTTTAGCATAAAACATATTAGGCGATTAAATAATTCAAGTATAATTTGAAAGATGCTGCTGAGAAGAGATTGTTACAAATGAATGAATTGGAAGAATTAAGAAATAAATCTTATGATAACAACAGAATTTATAAGGAGAAACTAATGTTATGGCATGATTGGAAGATTAACTAGAAGAAATTTGAACCTGGACAAGAAGTTTTGCTTTACAATACAAGGCTGAAATTATTCTCTGGGAAATTGAAGTCTCGTTGGTTAGGACCCTTTACTGTGACTCGAGTTTACACTTATGTAGTTGTTGAAATTGAAGATCAAAAGACTGGGAATAGATTTAAAGTAAACAAACACAAATTAGAGCTGTATATTAAGGGTAAAAGACAAAATTTTAAAGAGGTTTTAATCGTCAGTCAAGCTGATTAATATCTGAATAGGTCGGGCTATTGACGTTAAACCAAGCCCTTTATGAGAGGCAACCCATAGTTATCTTTATTTTTTTTTTTATTATAGTATTTTTGTTTGAAATTATCGTTATTTTGGTGTAGTATTAAACTCTACTACTCATACTTACCCTTGATTCATCATAAAAATTGGATCCATAAAGAAAATTAGAACGCATTCGGAGCAGAGCAAAACTGTGAAATTTTTTTGGCTTGGGCGCTGACGACGGGTTCGATGCCACCGACAGTGGGTTTTTCCCAAGAGTCCACAAAATTAATTCTCAAGGCTTTTCGACTATGCCATCAATGCCGCCGACAGCAAGAACAACAAGATGATGGTTTATGGAGATGTTAGTTTTTGCCGAATTTAGGCAAGATTTACGCCCTATAAACTTCCAAACTCGGTTCTTAAATTCATATTACCCAAAAATAAATTGAAACTCCATCAAATTTATTCCTATGGCTTCCAATTCCACTAAAAACCCTAGATTTTGAGTGTTCAACTGGAGAAAGTTCATTAGTTCCGAGGTGCAACGAATCTTCAACAAAGTGCTGATAAAGTGGAGATTAAAAAAAGAAATAGGATTCGTGAATCAAGGATTGAATAATCCTTTAACAGTAATTCAAGAGATGATTGTACAATGACAATGGGAAGTGTTGTGCTAGACTACTGCTGCCGTAGTCGTTCCTATGGCGAAGGAGCTTTATGCTAATTTGCGTGGAATCAACCAGGGAGTTGTCTATGTGCGAGGCAGATGGATAACTTTTACTCATGTAAGGATTAATGAGTTATATATGATCGAGAATGTTCCTGTCTATCATTATTCCAACTTCATCCCAATAAGAAATCTGATGAATGAGATCTATCAATTTATGACGAACGAGATTGAACGCTGGGAAATGAGAGAAAACGGGTATGTTAGTTTCTCTACTACACTTCTAAACCCCATTTCTAAACACTGGCACTTCTTTATTTCTACAAAACTGTTATCGACAATGAGGATCGGTAAAGTTACTAAAGAGAAAGTGTTATTTTGAATTACTATATTCAAATGAGTCTGCCAATTGATATTAGATCGATAATAGTAAAGTTTGTTTTGGTACGGATCATTCATGGATCAACTTATGGGCTTGGACATACTTCAACAATCTTTTTACTCTGCAGTCAGTTCCAAGTATCTTATGAGAATGGGGAAAATGTACTTCTATCTTGGAAGCCTTTGGATCCAACCCAGAAGTTCCCAACCAAAGAAGATGAGAACGATATACTATTATTACAGATCAATCGTCTCAGAATTCACTTCCTATTCAACCTCTAATTCCGGACAAGACACTAGTGATCCTGCGCAGAATCAAGGAACTGGAGACAGAGGTACAAAATGTTTTGAATCCAATTAATAATATCTCTAATTTTTTTGATCATCTAGACTGAAGGATGAAAGACCATTTTGATCACTCTGGACATATCTAAGGAAGTTTAATACGATTGATGAAAAAGATGGGATTGATAGAAGAGGAGTCTATTGAAGAATTCCAATACTGACCCTTCTATAACCTCTTCGTTTATATTCAATCGATGGGCGATATCAGAGGAGAAACAAGCACTAAATTGGAGGAGTAGTAGATTTACTTTACTACTTATATATCTATGTGTGTGATTTGATTTGAACTTATGTGTTTGTTTTACTTTCAAATTTTTCTTTTAGATCTTAGTATAGTTGAGATTAAGCATAAAATGTTTGTTTTCAGCGTTTAGAGTGTTGTGGTTTGGATTGCGACGTTGAATTGATGTATTAAGTTTGAGGAAATACCAAACTTATGTGTGTCGTTTAACGTGTGTTGTAACCCTTGGATTTTTTATATAATTATAATGTTGTGGGCTGTGAATGTTTATTTTTGTTAGTACATCATTTAATCACTTAAATTTATGTTTAGAATGATTGAACGAATGTAGACGAGGCTTGAAATTGATCGAAATCACAAAAATCTGAAATTGATCTAATTCTAAAAATCTCGCCGGCGATGCCATCGATGCCGCCGACGGCGGATTTTTCCCGAGACTTAGGCTANCCTAGATTTTAAACCCAAACCCTAAACCTACTTGGAGCCACTTGGTTCAGCCCATCTTAGACCACCACATCTGGAATTTAGACCCTAAGAACTAGACTATATCTTCTTAGGCCACCCTAGAGGTTACATGGACAAAGGGTCCCATGATTTTGGGTATTCCTTCCCATTTTTGGTCAAATGACTTAACCTTGAGATCAATTGATTAAACCCTCACCTTGATCATAATTAAACCTCCCCCGTGGTTCCCTAAGCCAGCTAGCCACCTCCTCTGGCCTAGCCGGATAGCCTACTGGCCAAAAAACCCAAAACTAAGAAAGCTCCCCATGGACCAAGCTTCAAATTCACCCATACAATGTGGCTCACCCCCATTGGCCACTATCGTCGTTCAGCCCTTCACATAAGCAACATTTTTCACCCCATGGATTGCCCTGTTGACCATCATGGCCATGGCTATTTAAACCACCCCCTTCACGACCATGGAGAGAGTGATGCCAATTGTTTGGGTAGAGCCTTCCAAATTGATATTAGAGCCTTTCCATACCCTCTCAAGTTCAACCCCACCATTTCCAGCCACTGAAACTCACTGCCAACCCCTAATTTTGAGTTCAAAATCAGAGCCTTTTCTACCAACCCACTAAACTCCATCAAAGCTTAAATTGAACCACCCTTGAGCTTCCTCAGACCAAATGAGGAAGTTCCCCATCAAAACCCCCTATGTTGAGCACTCTAACCCACTCCTAGACCAAGGATGCGTCACCTGTTGGTCAAAATCATACCTAGACCTTATACCAGCTCAAACAGACACTTCGAGGAGGTTTGTTGGACCACAAAGAAGCTTCCACAAGCACCCAATCGAGGCCTCACCTCTTGAGCTAAGGTATATTTAAAAAACCCTAATTTTGCTCTCAGTTTCATTAATTGTGAAGTGAACCTATATTTCATACACATGTAACCGTATAAATAGGTTTGCCTTGAGTAGATGAAGCTATATGAACAAACCCCATGTGATTTGGTTGATTATCAAGAGAGATCTTAGTATTTTAGTGTGGACAATTCTCGGTTTAGAACGATTGAAAATGATGAACGGATGTCGTCCATTCACACGTGTATTGATCCAACGACGAAGAGAGAGTCAGACGAGAGAAAGTTACATAAAGCGCGGGCTGAGTAAGCGCTGACACAGAAGGTGGGGTCAAATGGGAGCGTGCCTCGTGGTCTTTTGGAGCCGCCTAGGATGTGTCAAATGTCACATGGATAAGTAAATAAATAGGGTATTTTTTATTTAAATTAATTCATAAACTTAAAAAATTCATAACTTGGTGTAAAAAAATCATAAAAATAAAATAAATATACTCTCTTGCTCAGTGAATAGAGGAGAACATTATGAAGCAAAAATAAAAAATTATTTGTTATGTCTTTTATTTTTAATTAATTAAATACTCTCTGCAATGTTTTAATTTTAATTAAATAAATAGTGGATACTATGAATTGAAATTTTAAGGGTTTATACCTCATGTCAGTAAGGGCGTCCTCTAATTTTTCCAAGGTCAGAGGGCACCTCTAGCTTTGAAACCCTAATTTTCAAGCCTAATTGTATATTTTTTCTTAAAATAATTATATAAATTAAAATATAAATAAAAAAATATGTAATTTATTTTTGTAAGTTTCCTGTGGTCAAAGAACTCTAGAAAAAATATAAACTAAGTTTAAATATTTATGTACATCACTATAACTAATTAAAGCATTTCAAATCATAAAAATTAAAATAAATATAATATAATTAAAAAATTATAAAAAATTATTACACACTTTAACTAATGATTATTTTAACTCACTGTAAGAAAATGAAACCCATTTGAATTGATTTGATCACTAAAGTCTATTTTTCAAGTACGATGAAATTTTTGCATTAAAGTAATTAAAATAAATAAGTTATAATTAGAAAAACTATGAAAAGTGATTTTCTGAGTTTTTTATGATCAGAGGCACCTAGGAAAAATAAATTTTATTTAAAATAAATAGTTCATTTTTGAACTACTTTTAAATTAAAAATAATGAAAAATAATCAAAAATTGNAACTCATTGTAAAAATTTGAAACCCATTTGAATTGATTTGATCACTAAAGTCTATTTTTCAAGTAAGATGAAATTTTTGCATTAAATTAATTAAAATAAATAAGTTATAATTAGAAAAACTATGAAAAGTGGTTTTCTGAGTTTTTTATGATCAGGGGCACCTAGGAAAAATAAATTTTATTTAAAATAAATAGTTCATTTTTGAGCTACTTTTAAATTAAAAATAATGAAAATAATCAAAAATTGAAAAAAATATGAAAATACCCAAAAAAAATGTTCCGAATTGTTCTCTGATCACTTGGGACCCTTTAAAATATTTTTCTTAATTTTCCTAATTTAGTTATGTATTTTTAAATGTTAAAAATATATTTTCCCTAATTTTCTATTAAAATAATTATAATAAATAAAAATGAAAAGTTTATTTCTCTGAGTTCTCTAGAATTATAGAAATTTAATAAAAATATAAAAATTAATTTTTGAAATTAAATTTTATTTTATTTTTAATTAATCATTAAAATCAATAAATAATTATAATAATTTAAATATAATTTAAAAAATTATGAAATTTTGTCAAAGTGGTCCTCTGATCTAGGTGAACCTTCAGTAATTTTCCTATGAATAGAAACTTTACTTTAATTAATTAAATAAACTAGTATTGAAAATCCTATGTTTGTGTTAAAATAATTATATAAATTAAGTNTTATTTTATTTTTAATTAATCATTAAAATCAATAAATAATTATAATAATTTAAATATAATTTAAAAAATTATTAAATTTTGTCAAAGTGGTCCTCTGATCTAGGTGAACCTTCAGTAAATTTCCTATGAATAGAAACTTTACTTTAATTAATTAAATAAATTAGTATTGAAAATCCTATGTTTGAGTTAAAATAATTATATAAATTAAGTAAAAAATTAGAAAAATCATAATCTCTTTTCTGATATATTAATTTAACCATGAGTGGGGTACCATAAAAAGTTCAAACTTATTTGAGTTGTGTTTAATGAGTTATTAAGTGGAGGGCCCCANAATTAGAAAAATCATAATCTCTTTTCTGATATATTAATTTAACCATGAGTGGGGTACCATAAAAAGTTCAAAATTATTTGAGTTGTGTTTAATGAGTTATTAAGTAGAGGGCCCTAGGGGCAAAATTGTAATTTTGAGATTTTGATGCCCTAATTAAATTTTAGGTTAAGTTAAAGGGGAAATGGGAAACATTGATCATATTAAACTCTTTTGGTTGTTTGAAACATAATTGGTTAAGAGGTAGAAACTAACTTGTCACATTTTCATGGTAAGGGTAAAATTGTAAATTTATAAATTATTATAACTTGGAAGATAATTCAATCAGATGGTCCTAAGGTAGTGGGCTTAAGCTAGGAAGATAATAACTTACTTATTTTAATCCCCTAATTGGTGATTAGATGATGAGTGTGATTTTAATGAGGATTGAATTTCATTTCGTCTAACACTTTAATTATTACAAATTTATCCCTGAGATTGAATTTAAAGGCTTAGTAGTGAATTATGGTTGATACTTAAACTTTTTTAATGAGGTTTAGAAAAGAGGAACATGATTAATTACTTAAACCCCCNATGGTCCTAAGGTAGTGGGCTTAAGCTAGGAAGATAATAACTTACTTATTTTAATCCCCTAATTGGTGATTAAATGATGAGTGTGATTTTAATGAGGATTGAATTTCATTTCGTCTAACATTTTAATTATTACAAATTTATCCCTGAGATTGAATTTAAAGGCTTAGTAGTGAATTATGGTTGATACTTAAACTTGTTTAATGAGGTTTAGAAAAGAGGAACATGATTAATTACTTAAAACCCCCCTACTTTAGTGGAGGGTATAAGATCCTTAATTACTCAAGCTTGATCTTAAAGGCACCCACTTATAACTCTTAAATAAAACATCAAANGATCCTTAATTACTCAAGCTTGATCTTAGAGGCACCCACTTACATAACTCTTAAATAAAACATCAAGTTAATATCTGAGTACCTCGCTCTTGGGATAATTAAAATATTAAGGTTCACTGAACATAGAGTAAATTAATTCATGGAAACCTAATTTAACTTCAGGCAATTAGTTGAGCAATATAATAAGTTCAAATGAACTTGAAACAATTCAATAGGTTGTGAAAGGTGTCTAATGTTATGCCCCAAACACTTTTATAATCTTTTGGATATTTTTAAAAGACAATTAAACTTATTATAATTTATTCAAGAAAATCATTCATTAAAACTTTTAGGGACCCACCAAGTTATGCCTTGGGACCCGATAAATCACCTAAATCAATATAAATACCCTACATTACTTATCTCATATTAATTGACCCAATGCTCAAGGATTTGAGTCTTCTCTAGTGTATTTAAATCCTTGTGAGTAACTGGGGATATTTGTTTTTGCCACATATGGATCATCAGGCTTGTGTAATTCTGAGGTCTAGGTGGCTAGGGCAATGACGATAATGCTAATGTGTGATAAAATAAGGGATACAATGTGGGATTTTAGAATAGTATCTCTTAACTTGGAGACCTTCAATAGAATGAGAGGATAAAGGCTGATGGCACTATTTAATGACTCTTAAAAAGATGATTTCCCCCGATACTATTAGGTTGTTGGTAGCCCTAACTTGATTAAATTAATTATCCTGTGGATTACACTACTTTGCAAAGTACTGATAAAAATGATATTTCTTTGCATGTTAAAGTAAACTTTACATGAATGCGAATTAGATTTAAAGATACAATTTTATAAAGGTCCACGGCTAATCATTTAGATCGAGGTTAGAATTTCCCTCCGTAGATTGTCAGGTTGGTAGCTCTTACTTAAAGTCAGAAAGTACACAGTCCAGCTCTGAGCCTCCACCTTTACCAATGTCTTACACCCAGTCCCAATCTTTTATATGTGACTACGGGTTTTTTTTTACTTGTATTTTCCTACGAATCATTTTCCTAACTTTTTTAGTACCAGATGCTCCTGTTTATTTTCTACAATTTATTTAAATTTCTTGCACATATATCCTGCTTTATGATGCTAACCATGCAGTGATAGCAGAGGCTCAGGTAGACATTTATTTTATGCAATGCAATTTTGTTTATCTACTTTACAACATTTTTCTTACATACATTTATTTACTTTACCTGCAAAGCATGTACCAAAACAAAAAAAATCACAAAATATGTTTTCAAAATTAAACAATATTTTTCAAAACAAAATTAAGCAACAAAAGCATAATACGACCTTTTGAATTTACGGGAGTCCCTCGGATGAGGTAACCCAAGGTTGCTAACGAGATCTCTCTAGTTTACATGAATTTAATAACTCATTTAAATTAAGTAAATTCAAAAGAAAGTAGTGATACCAGAACGAGGGAATCATGAGATCCTAACTGGTTCGCTCTAATCAACTTTAACCCCCGCATAATGCTTGAATAATAACAAAACCTATCACTTAAACACACTTGGTAAATCCTTTTGAACCTTTAGACCTTAGATCTACTACTTCAATGAGGAGCTTGGGACTAACTCTATGGGCAACATGACAAGATGTAAAGAAGAACAACTTAGAGAGAGCAAACAAATCTACAACAGTAAATATTTCCTTAGAAATTAAATAACAGGCCATAGAATTTTGAGGTTGTTTGTCTAGTGCAACTTAAATCTTCACCCTATCTTTAGGCCTTTGCACAATCATGTTGTGCAGTTTAAGCCCTAACTCTCTTTACATTCTAAGGTTATCATTTGTTATGTCATAAACCCTCCTATCTTCTGGTTATTTGTATGATTGCGCCATGCAAATACGAGCCCTAAATAATAAAAATTGGCAGAATGAAAAGTCTAATAATATCTTGTCGGAATTATTTTTGGTTGGAGAAGTCGCCCGTTGGAAGCTGTCGGTCACCAGAATCGAGATCTCGTTGCTCACTTCAAAAGGACATTTTAATTTACATATAGATTTAAGTTTTGGAAAAATATGAAATCAAATTGACCTCATATTTTTCATAGTTTAAATGAAAGAGCACTATACCTCAAACCATGTATCTATCCTGAAGGATAAACATAAGACTTAAGGATGAGCTCTATTAAATAAACTAAGAAATATATGACATTCGTTTGGTCTATGAAATTATTTTATTTTCCAACAATTTCCCCTATTTAATATGAAGGATTAAATAGGGTTTATATTAAGTTGGGTTCAGACAAGCTTTCTATAAGGGCAAGCCCCTATAGTTAATTACATCTTAGATAACCGAAGTCACCTAAGAAAATTCTCAATAAAAATCAAGGAATATTATCTTCAAGGAGTTCAAAAAGATAGGAATTTTCAACGAAATCAGACAAAGAGGTGTGAAATGGGATTGGCTCAAATTTGGAGCATTTTGTTTTTAGAATCCAAAGGAGGAAGAACTAGAGGATGTCATGGATCCGGGAGAACCTCGGTGACTTCCCAATCTATCATATTATTTGGCTTTAATTTTGAGGAGAAATTATTTGAGTGTTTCATCCTAGAAATTTTATTTGTTTAGGGCTTACATTTATGTGAAACAATCACACAAATAGTCTGAAAGATATGACAATTTAGGCCATAATGAACGACAACCTCGGAATCCTAAGACGAATTAGGGTTTATATTATATAGCAGAGTTGTACAAAGGCCTAAAGATAAGGTGAAGATTTATGTTACATAAGCAAACTACCTTTTATCCTATGGCTTGGTTGTTTAATTCTAAGGAAGGAAATTGGTTTAGTTGGGGAATACATGTTTTGCGGTTGAAGATGGATGTATGTCCACCATGCTAGCTCCAAGCTCCTTGTCGTGACGAGTTTAAGTTTTCTAGGGTGTAAAGTTATGATGTCAAATCAGATGGCCCTATGGTTGTAGTTCTTTAAACATTATGGGGCATGTTAAAGTTGATTAGAGTGACACTGGTTAGGATCCTACGGTTCCTTCGTTCTGGTTATTTTCTATTAGATTCACTTAGTCCAAATGAATTTACTAAACTCAACTTAATGAGTTCCATGATTTCATTTAGACCGTGAGAAGCCTCGTTAGCAACCGTAGATTACCTCATTCNATTAGATTCACTTAGTCCAAATGAATTTACTAAACTCAACTTAACGAGTTCCATAATTTCATTTAGACCATGAGAAGCCTCGTTAGCAACCGTAGATTACCTCATTTGAGGGATTCCCGATCACCTGATAGAGACGTCTTGTTGTTTCTGTGGGTTTGTGATTAAATTTTGAGTTATCTTATATTTTGAATGTTGTGGCAGTGAATTTTATCTTGGTTGATTTTAGATTTTATTTTATTTTTGGTTTCGATTTTGTGGCTATCCTAGTAGTTTTGATTTTCATGCAGGGTGACATTGTTGTTTAACATGTAAGTTTTGGAAGCATAAAAAGTACAGTATGAAAGTACAAGAAACACGACACTGTAAACTATAAAAAACGTACCTAGCAATNTTGGTTGATTTTAGATTTTATTTTATTTTTGGTTTCGATTTTGTGGCTATCCTAGTAGTTTTGATTTTCATGTAGGGTGACATTGTTGTTTAACATGTAACTTTTGGAAGCATAAAAAGTACAGTATGAAAGTACAAGAAATACGACACTGTAAACTATAAAAAACGTACCTAGCGATTTTTCTCGTTCCACCACCTGAAACTCAAAATGCATGTGAGAGCACTTTATATAAAGCAAAAAAGTAAGATTTTAGTGATCTACCAAACCCTAGGTCATATCTTGATGGGTCCCTATTAATTTGATTAAGGATGATTTTTGTTAAGTAAAACATATTAAGTTTAGTAGACCTTTGAGATATCCAATAGATCTGGAGGAAGAAGCAGATCCATGCTCCCTCTCACTGCCTGGTGAAAAGTCTCGAGCTCTTTTTAAACTTATTATGTTGCTTAATAACCCATCCTGTAAATATCTCCAATGCTCAATGAACATTGATATTTCAATCATCCCTATGAGTAGGGTAATTATCATTTATCATACAATTTGAGAAATATGCAGTGAAGACCTTAAAGGGGAAAGTTAGTGTTATTAAGACACTTGGCCAATTTTGGTTTTAACTTGGGCTTGTAGTGTTTCATAAGTGTTCAATTTTTTATTGACTTTTCTAATCCTCATTTAATCAAATTTGATTTAGCTTAGGTCACTACTAAACTCTTAAGATCCTGGTGGATGTTTTAGTCATTTTGAAGGAGATTTCTAAGTGATAATAATTCATCATCAAAATATTTGAATGTCACTTGAACACCAGATAGGGGTATTAAATTAGTGAGTTATTAACACCCAAAATTATACCCCTAAGTCTACGCTCATTTAATTTGGTAGACTCTCAAATTTTAATCATCTAGGAAATTTCAGATTTATCCTTTAATTGGAAGAAGTGAGATTGGTTTCTACCAATTATTCTCTTGTGTTTCAATCATCCAAATACATTAATTAAGATCAAAGGTTTCCCATTTCCTTTTCTTGAATTAAGCCTAAATGTAAATTAAGGCTAAATTTCTAAAATTACATTTTTGCTCCTAAGGCTCTAATACTTCATAATTCATCAAATTTAATTTAAATGACTTTGGAATTTGCATCCCACTTTACTCATGGGTCAATTAAGACATCAAAGGAGAAAATGTGATTTTTCAAATTTTAATTTAATTTATATATTTATTTATATGCAAAAATAACATTTTTCAAAGAAAACTCCATAACTTTACCAAGGCAAAGTCTAATCACTTGAAATTTTTACTGGAGGTAGACTTTGACCAGCGAAACACCTAAGCCAAATTTCATGATCTTTTGATTTTTATTTGAGNAATTTTAATTTAATTTATATATTTATTTATATGCAAAAATAACATTTTTCAAAGAAAACTCCATAACTTTACTAAGGCAAAGTCTAATCACTTGAAATTTTTACTGGAGGTAGACTTTGACCAACGAAACACCTAAGCCAAATTTCATGATCTTTTGATTTTTATTTGAATTATTAGAATTATTTCAAGTTCTGGAGTATTTATTAATTATAAAATATTTTAAATGTGGAAAATTAAGTTTTATTATTTTATTAAATATATTTAAGGTCAAGGAACCCAGAGAAATAGATTTCACATTTTTTTTATTTTTCTTTGAATTGTTAGAATTATTTTAGTGAAAATCTATTTTTAGCCTCTACAAATTATTTTAAGCTTCAAAATTCAGTATCTTCACTTTAAAAATTAGGAAAAATATTCTAATTATTTCTAAGTGCTAGGTAAACAATTTNCTCTACAAATTATTTTAAGCTTCAAAATTCAGTATCTTCACTTTAAAAATTAGGAAAAATATTCTAATTATTCCTAAGTGCTAGGTAAAGAATTTAGAATATTTTCATGAATTTTATTATTTTGTGATTTTTATTATTTTTTAATTATTTAAATATTAAAGAAAGGCTTAAAAATAGAATTTTTATTTTAATTAAAAATGTATTTTTTGAAAATTCATATGACCGCAGAGAACTCAAAAAACTAATTTTTATAATTTTTTTGAGTTATATTTTAATTGATAAAAATCATTTTAGTGTTAAAAATGACATTTAACTTAGAAAATCAATTTGAGTTATCAAATGAGTCCAAATATTTTGAAATTTTTATGGAGAGTTCTCTGAACTTTGAATCTTAGTGGAGATTAAAAATTAAGTCATTTAGATGTCCGTGTTTCCCAAAATTAATTTTCTTTGCAGTTTAGGGTTTGTGAAAATTAGGTTTATTCTTAATGACTGAACTCATGAAATATTTTGCAAAGTATTCTCTGGTTACAACAAACCTTCCAAAATTTTCTTAGATTTTTATAAATAACAAGCTAATTATTATGATTAATTTATGCAAGTAATAGACATAAAATTGAAAAATATGGATCTCTATCTAGAGATCTCCTCTGACTTTGGCAAAATCAGAGAAGATTCACTAAGACAGAGGCAACAACATGCCAAAATTTCAAGCTATGATGAAATGTCTGCATGCATGGAGAATTAAAAGACTCAAAGTAGTGTTTAATTAATTAAAAATAAAATATGCATCACATAAACTTCAAATTATTTCCACATTATTCTCCTTTGTTCACTGAGCAAGTGGGTATTTTTATTTTATTTTTATGATTTTTCTACACCAAGATATGAATTTTTGAAGTTAGGGATCATTTTTTAATTTATTTAATTCTCTATTTATCTATTTAAACGCACGACGCCACCTCATCATAGGCAGCTTCAAACGATGATGCGGTGCGCTCCCATTTGTTGCGCTTTCCACCTTGACATGACACACGGGCAGCATTTCACGGANTGATTTTTCTACACCAATATATGAATTTTTGAAGTTAGGGATCATTTTCTAATTTATTTAATTCTCTATTTATCTATTTAAACGCGCGACGCCACCTCATCATAGGCAGCTCCAAACGATGATGCGGTGCGCTCCCATTTGTTGTATTTTCCACCTTGGCATGACACACGGGCAGCGGTTCACGGACCGAGAGTTCATACGGCTAGATCTCGTCCGTTAACAAGATAAATGCGAGATCGGAAAGCTCCCCGTCATCGTCCCCAAATAGGCTAACCCGAGAACCGTCCAAACTAATACCTTAAGATCTCCCTCTATACTCAATCAAATCTCGTGGGGTTTGATCCCATGGACTCGTCTAAGTGTGACGAACACATCCATTCAGTAATCATGACATTAAATTAATTCTAATTAAATGGAGAATCAAAATAGGCTCGGGAAGAGGGGAAGTTCAATACCTTTGCTCTGAGATGGAAAGATTTAATCATAGGTGCTCAGCACGTTAGTGGAGGTCCAAGGAGGCAAGGATTGAGTCTTTGGTCATGGTGAAAGGTCTAGGCTCAAATTCGATCAAGGCTAGATTTGGGTGTTGGCCTTGAGCTTTCTTAGAGGCTCTGTATGAGGAGGATTTGATAGGGATTTGTCTTAATTCAATGTGGTGATGGTGTGGGTGAGTTTAATTTGGATTTGATGCATTGTGGAGGTGTGGTGGAGAATGTCTTGTCTCCGGCAAGGATTTGAGCTCAAAAATTGAACTCAGGCAAGGGAAATTAGGGTAATGGAGTGGTTGGGTTGCACTATGGAGGTCTTAAGGAAGCTCAAGGAGTGATTTCAAAGGGTATTCTTAAGAAATTTTCAGCACACCTTCTATGGTCATGGAGGTGGAGGTTTTTATAGAAATGGCTTAGGGTTGCTCTGTGGGCCAATTGAGGGGTGTAAAATAATGCTTATGTGGAGGGCAGAGAAGCTCTAAATTTAAAATGGGATGAAGTGGCCCACAGTTTTGGCTCCTCCGGCAACTAGGCCGGCCGACAAGGCTAGGGGAGGTGGCCAGGAGGTCAGGTGAGCGAGGGGAATCTATCACAACAATTCATTTGGGGAGGTGTTTAGTTTTGGCAAAAAATCCCTTAGGCTTAAGCAATTTTGGAAGTAAATCCCTTGATTTGGGGATCCTTTCGTCCATGACTCATTTGGGTGTTTCCATTGGGTTTAGCCTGGTCAATAAGGTCCAAAATTTGGTTGTACTGGTTTTTGGTTGGCCAATTGGCTAGATTGGGTCAACTTTTGGTGAAGGGGTTCATGTAGGTCAATTTGGCTAATGCTTGGGTTTGGGCTAGGCTAGTCATGACCTTAAGCCCAATTGATTGATCAATATTGTGTAGATGATTGTAATAGATATTTTTGGTGAAAGATTGAAGTGATTTTAAGTTCAATTTGGGGTTCAATTGGAGGGATTTTGGAATTTTTGTCACTTTGGGCATGTTGGGCTAGACTTAGGTCTAGATTGGGCAGGCTTGGGCTAAGTCCAAATTAATTGTTGAGAATGGTCAATAGGAATATCATGAAGATNCTAGGCCGGCCGATAAGGCTAGGGGAGGTGGCCAGGAGGTCAGGTGAGCCAGGGGAATCTGTCACAACAATTCATTTGGGGAGGTGTTTAGTTTTGGCAAAAAATCCCTTAGGCTTAAGCAATTTTGGAAGTAAATCCCTTGATTTGGGGATCCTTTCGTCCATGGCTCATTTGGGTGGTTCCACTAGGTTTAGCCTGGTCAATAAGGTCCAAAATTTGGTTGTACTGGTTTTTGGTTGGCCAATTTGGCTAGATTGGGTCAACTTTTGGTGAAGGGGTTCATGTAGGTCAATTTGGCTAATGAGTGGGTTTGGGCTAAGCTAGTCATGACCTTAAGCCCAATTGATTGATCAATATTGTGTAGATGATTGTAATGAACATTTTTTGTGAAAGATTGAAGTGATTTTGAGTTCAATTTGGGGTTCAATTTGAGGGATTTTGGAATTTTTGTCACTTTGGGCATGTTGGGCTAAACTTAGGTCAAGATTGGGCAGGCTTGGGCTAAGTCCAAATTAATTGTTGAGAATGGTCAATAAGAATATCATGAAGAGTTGTCAACATAAATTGGGTGTCAATTTTGGGGCTAAGGCAATCAAATTAGTGAAATTTTGAAACATGGCCAATTTGGGGCAAATTTGGGGATTTTTGAACTTGGGCTAAAATTAAATGAAATTGAGGCCTCACCAAGGCCAATTGAAGGTCAAGTTTGATTTGTATGAGTGCTATGAAGAGTTTTCAACATAAATAGTGGCAAATTGAGTAGACTATAGGTTCAATTTGGTGAGATTAAGTCATATGGCCAAAATTGGGGGTTTTATTTAGATCTAAATTGGGCTCAATGAATGGGCCAATTAAGCTTGAATTTGGTTTAGATTGGTCATATGAAAGGTGAATTTGAGTTTAGAATTGAAATTGGGGGAAATTGGGACCAAATTGATGGACATTTGAGGTGAATTTAGGAAAAATTGGGCCTTTAAAGACAATTTGGGGGTTTTGGTCAAAATGGTAAAATTAGGTCATGTGTTAGTTGAGAAAAATGAAATTGGGAATATTTGGAATGTTCTGGGAATTTTTGGGAATTTTTGAAATTTTGGGCTAAGGAGGGGCATTTTGGTAAATTGACAATTTTTGGTGATTTTGGGTAATTTGGATGTTTTCAGAAGGTTTGAAATGATTTTTGAACAAATTTGAGTATTTTGGGTAAATTTGAAAATTTTGGCCAAATTTAGGGTTTCAAGGGTACTTAGGTAATTTGGGGGAGTTTAGTGGAAAAAGGCCAAGTTGAGTGTTTTTCGTAGAATTGGGGAACTAACCATCATAAATAAGCTATGGACCAATGGAAACCCCATTTGGGTTCTCTATATATTGGTCTTAGCTAAACCCTAGCCTAGGGCTAGTGGGTTTAGGGGACCATCTACATGAGTCTCCCAAAGGATTAAGGGATCAAAGTCAAAAAAATTTTGGGTTTGTATTTGTGAGTGATTGTGAGTGAGGTGAGTACTTTAGCTCTAGACCAACACCCAGGTCCTATGGGAACTCTCTTTGGGATCCCCCATAATGACCCCACCTACTAAGTGCTAGAGGTTAGGACCACTATGTGGAACTTTAAGTTGAGTAAAGAGGAGTTTGGAATTTCTAATGGTGATGACCAACATGTGGAACTTCAATTTGAGTAGAGAAGAGTTTGGAATTTCTAGTGGTTAGGGTTTGATCAATATGTGGAACTTCAAGTTAAGTAAAGAAGATGGTAGAATTTCTAGTGGTGAGGGTGCTAATATGTTGAACTTCAAGTTGAGTAAAGAGGAGTGTAGAATTTCTAATGGTGAGGGTTCCTTATGTGGAATTCCAAGTTGAGTAGAGAAGAGTGTAGAATTTCTAATGGTGAGGGTTCCATGTGTTCTAGGAATAGTCAACAGAAAAGTCCTATGGCTAGACCCTAGGCTACTAAAGAGGAAAAACAAGACCTCAACCAAAAGTGAGGTCAACATATCTCTCTAAAATTTAAGTCAAACCATAGGATAGTTCAGGAAGTCACCATTCTCCTCAAGATCCATGACATCCCCTAATTTTCTCCCTTTGGATTTCATGATAATTGTTCAAAATTTGAGTCTTGTCTACTTGACACTCCTTTGTTCGACCTTGAAAAGTCCCACCCCTTAAAATTTTTGAAGACAATATTTTTTATCTAAATCGAGAGTTTTCTTAAGCAATTTCGGTCGTCTAAGATGTAATCAACTGTAAGAGCTTGCCCTTATAGGAAACTTTAGAACCCAACTTAATATAAACCCTATTTAATCTTTCATATTAGATAGGGGAAAATGTGTCGGTCAACATAAAATGGTTTCGCAGACTAAAAAGGATGTCAGAGATTCTTTATTTTGTTAAATCGAGCCTCACTAGTAAGTAATGTGTCTATTCCTCAGGATAGGTATGTCACTTGAAGTGTTGTACTCGTTTATTTAAACTACTATCTATATGAAATCGGTTCGGTCTTGTATTTTTTTTAAAAATTAAACTATTGCTTTAAATTAAAATTTACCTTCCCAACTTAGTGACTGACGACATTTTCTAGCGACTCTGCTGGGGTTCTAGTTTCTCTCTCCATTATGATGAGAAAGTCTTGTCTTCATACATCAGTAATGTGTCCATGGCCTTCATGGTCCAGATTACCTTTCCTCCGTTAGCACACTTTGCTCATTTTTTTCTTAGGCAAGCACGATCAACTCTTTTGGATTCCAGGATTGTCTATTTAACCATCTCTAAACAGAGAGGTTCAGGAGTCCTTTAGGGCTTTTTCTTTTTATGTGGGATCGGACCCCCAATAGGTGTGCTGATGAACTAATTTCAACTAGGCAATTCGTGTCGTGAAGTTGGTCACGTACGGGGTCCTAAACTTCACCTTTTCCTCGTATCTTTTGAGTATGGTTTGCTATTTTGCAAATCGAGCCAATNGTTTGTTTTTCCCATGCTTATCAGATCTACCGCTCCCGTGTCGAGGAGAGTCGTTACACCTACCATCGCTGGATTCACCGTTACTGTGCCTACCACATTGTTCACTAAGGGAAAATAAGTTTGTTTGAAGATGATTCGGTTGATGCATTTGCTGCATTGCCATAAGTATTCGAGATTGGTTTCAATTCAAAGACTGCAAAACTGACCAAGTTACATAAAAGAAACTGAAACTGCAAGATCCATAGGGCCTTCAGGGCTAAGGTTACAGAGTTAGCGTTTGTTGATGAGATTCCTCAAGAGGAGGAACTTGGGATGATTGAGACCTCTCTTCTCCTCCGTGGGAGTAAGTTTCATCTCTTGTCGGATACCACTAGAGATGAGAGCCTCCATAGGATTGCTGCAGCTCTGTCATCACCACAAGATCATTGTAAGAAGAGGGAGAAGTCCACTTCTATCATCAGAGTTTGTACTGTATTTGAGATACTAGATGATAGAGAGGTATGTTCAGCTGTTGAGCTGCTCAAGCGAGTGGATTGCGTAGTTTCACCTCACATAAAAGTGAAATTTTGAAAGAAGTCAGACCTGTTCGTCAGTACCAGAGATCAACAGAGGTACCCCTGACCCGTGTTCCAATCAGATTTTGTCTCGGGAACTGAGCCAGTACTGTTGCTACCCCCACAAACTTGACCACTGTTACTCCAAAACCCATAGGATGTCAGCCGTTTAAGTCACGTCTGGGTCTGAGGATATCACCTATCGCCATTCATGAAAACTTCTCGAAGAAGGATAAAAGGAAGAGACCCGTTACTGATGTACTTATTCCGCACCGTGGGGAGCATACTTCTCTTTAACACACTGATGACTCCTTAAAGATACTCCATCTTAAGGCATCGATGTTAAAGAAGAAAGTGTGGGTACCTAAGGGTGTCACACCAGTACATCTTGATGAGCCCGTGGGGTATTTTTGTGGAATGAAGGCAATCAATGATAAAGTTGAAAAACTCAGAGTTGAGATTGCAGAATTGGTTAAAGAGAAAGGAGTGGGTGTTGATGACGATGAAGATTTTGATTTTAAAGACTATCTTAATGAAGAGTTCATGGAGATCAATGTCATTGAAACTAGGGTCGCTGCATCTACATGTGATGCTCTACTTTCTGCTGAGGAGAAAGCCACAAATGATCTGCAAAGGGCCATTCAGTTACTAGAAAAATAGATCATTTGAATGGAGAAAAGAATGGAAGAGATGACCGCCACCATGACTACAATGCATAGAAAATCTCAATCGCAACATTTAGGTTCATCGAATGTCAATTTGCTCGAAGTTGTGCATATTACATATGACAGAAGGGAGGTCACTTCCGCAAATAAAGATGAACCATAGAAGAAAGATTCTATCCCGATCTTGTTACTGGATAAAGATATAAAGCAGTTGGTCGAACAACAAGTGAGGGAGGCCTTAGTCCAATCTAAAGGAGGGGCATCAGTTTGAAAGGGTAGGCCTTACCAAAAGGAATTAGGTGTCATACCATACCCCAAGGGCTTTGTGCCCCAAAATTTCAAGACGTTCGATGGAACTAAAAATCGTTGCCAGCATATAACACATTTTTGGGCCAGTTGTTGCAATGTCGGAGGTAATGAAGCACCCTTGTTCTAATAGTTTGTCTGCAGTTTGTCAGGGATTGCTTTTAATTGGTATGTCGAGCTGCCCAACAGATCAATGAAGACATTTGTTGAGTTGGAGCATTTGTTCTTGAAGAGGTTTGCTGGGGAGTAGCATCATGTCACCATAAGAGATCTCATGATGGGGAGATAAAAGCCCAATGAGGCCTTGGTTGACTATATTTTGAGATGGAGAAACTTGAGCATGAAGTGTGAACCTCTGCTACAATTGAGATTCTACTCAAAAACATTCATGAACCAGTTGTTTTCATGCTCAATGGACTAACAATCAAGTCATTCGAGAAGCTACTCAACAAAGCCAACAACTTAGAAAAGGAGGTTAAACATATGGAGTCCCAGGAAAAGATCGAGAAGTTTAGAGCAGTCATGACATTTGAGAAGAAGTTTGGGACAGTGACCACAGTCGATAAGGGCAAGCAACCGTTGAGGATTCAGGCTGAGCAGTCTTGTCAGGGTTCCGAGTAGTCGTTATAGCATGATCAGTCTCATCAGCTGCAGCAAGTTTAGCAATACGGTCAGTCCGACCACTAGTTGCTTCAGAGGGGACCGTAACAGACAGATGTCAGACAGGGTCTATCATTTGCAGATCAGATGAATAGGGTATATTCTTTCAAGGATGAAGCTGTGCCAAAGATGTTCAGAAATCTAATGAAGAAGCTCAAGCTCAGATTTCCCGAGCCAAAGAAGCCAGAAGAGGTTGATAAGAGAGCTCATCCTAACTATTGTTCGTACCACAGACTCCTTGGACACACCATAGATGGATGTTTCAGTTTTAAGGATTAACTCGAGAGAAACTCAAACAAGGAAACATAACCATCTCGAAAGAATATTTAAAAGAACCTAAAAGAGGTTATGTAAATATGATTTTGGCTGAGCCAATCACCCCGATAGATCCATATTCAGATGAGAGTAGTTGGAGCACAGTCTACATCAAGTCATCCAAGGAGATACTTGATCAGATTCAGGGCGCATCAGCACAAGTCGCCGCTCAGAGTCCACAGCCTGCCATTACAAGGATGGAAGTCACGCCAGGGAATTCGCCACAGCCGAAAAAAGAAGCAAAACAAAATCATGCACGAGATGAAGCCCCTTCGCTTTTCATGTGGAGGGTCTTCAAGCAAATAAAACGCGCGAGTTCTGTTGATTTATGAATTTTTGGATTTAAGGTCCTAAATTTTGCCTTCGATTCAACTTAAATCTTCAGGGTCTGTTTGGAGCAGCTATAATTATTTGAAGAAATAATTATGAAACTATTGCTAAAAAAAACAGCGGAAATAATTATAAATTTATTTTATTTTTAAAAAATCAAAACACAATTTTATGACAGTCATCGCACTTAGCTGGAAGTCAGATTGTAAAGCACAATTTTTCAGTACAATTGAAAAAAAAAAATAAAAAATAATTTTCTTAAACATTTTAAAATTAAATGTGACGCGTTACCACGACCCAAAACTCAGCCTAAATCCATGATAAATTTGAAAGATTTACTAAATTTCATGAGTTCATGAGGCTAAATCCTCCTTGTAGCCAAACACTACCTAAAACCCCTCCAAAATAAAATAAAACAAAGAAAAAATAAAAAGAAAAAAAAATACTAAAATAGAATTCATTTGTATTTCAGCCCACCAAACAGCCCAACCAAAACCCATGCTCGCAAACCCTACTCCGGTCTTGTGCATCACTCCATGGCTCTCCTCTTCAAACCTAGATCTTCCTCCTCCCTCCAACACCTGCGCCACCTGTCGACCTCCTCCTCTCCGACTCTCCCGTCAAATCCTCCTCTTATCACAGACCACTCTCCAACTTTCACAGTCGCCGATGACCTCTCTCCGGCGGAGTACCACCTCCTCGACAAACTCTACTTCCTCATCAGAGACCACCACCGCAACCACCCTAACCCCGATCCCTCCGCCTCTCCACCGCCAAATCTCACCATCCATGGACTCGCCTCCTCATATTCCCTCATATTCCCTCTTCCTNAATGAAGAGTTCATGGAGATCAATGTCATTGAAACTAGGGTCGCTGCATCTACATGTGATGCTCTACTTTCTACTGAGGAGAAAGCCACAAATGATCTGCAAAGGGCCATTCAGTTACCAGAAAAATAGATCATTTGAATGGAGAAAAGAATGGAAGAGATGACCGCCACCATGACTACAATGCATAGACAATCTCAATCACAACATTTAGGTTCATCGAATGTCAATCTGCTCGAGGCTGTGCATATTACATATGACAGAAGGGAGGTCACTTCCGCAAATAGAGATGAACCATAGAAGAAAGATTCTATCCAGATCTTGTTACTGGATAAAGATATAAAGCAGTTGGTCGAACAACAAGTGAGGGAGGCCTTAGTCCAATCCAAAGGAGGGGCATCAGTTTGAAAGGGTAGGCCTTACCAAAAGGAATGAGGTGTCATACCATACCCCAAGGGCTTTGTGCCCCCAAATTTCAAGACGTTCGATGGAACTGAAATCGCTGCCAGCATATAACACATTTTTGGGCCAGTTGTTGCAATGTCGGAGGTAATGAAGCACCCTTGTTTTGATAGTTTGTCTGCAGTTTGTCAGGGATTGCTTTTAATTGGTATGCCGAGTTGCCCAACAGATCAATGAAGACATTTGTTGAGTTGGAGCATTTGTTCTTGAAGAGGTTTGTTGGGGAGTAGCATCATGTCATCATAAGAGATCTCATGATGGGGAGATAAAAGCCCAATGAGACCTTGGTTGACTATATTTTGAGATGGAGAAACTTGAGCATGAAGTGTGAACCTCAGGTACAATTGAGATTCTACTCAAAAACATTCATGAATCAGTTGTTTTCATGCTCAATGGACTAACAATCAAGTCATTCGAGAAGCTACTCAGCAAAACCAACAACTTGGAAAAGGAGGTTAAACATATGGAGTCCCAGGAAAAGATCGAGAAGTTTAGAGCAGTCATGACATTTGAGAAGAAGTTTGGGACAGTGACCACAGTCGATAAGGGTAAGCAACCGTTGAGGATTCAGGCTGAGCAGTCTTGTCAGGGTTCCTAGTAGTCGTTATAGCATGATCAGTCTCATCAGCTGCAGCAAGTTTAGCAATACGGTGAGTCCGACCACTAGTCGCTTCAGAGGGGATCGTAACAGACAAATGTCAGACAGGCTCTATCATTTGCAGATCAGATGAATAGGTATATTCTTTCAAGGATGAAGCTGTGCCAAAGATGTTCAGAAATCCAATGAAGAAGCTCGAGTTCAGATTTCCCGAGCCAAAGAAGCCATAAGAGGTTGATAAGAGAGCTCATCCTAACTATTGTTCGTACCACAGACTCCTTGGACACACCATAGATGGATGTTTCAGTTTTAAGGATTAACTCGAGAGAAACTCAAACAAGGAAACATAACCATCCCGAAAGAATATTTAAAAGAACCTAAAAGATGTTCTGTAAATATGATTTCGGCTGAACCAATCACCCCGATAGATCCGTATTCAGATGAGAGTAGTTGGAGCACAGTCTACATCAAGTCATCCAAGGAGATACTTGATCAGATTCAGGGCGCGTCAGCACAAGTCGCCGCTCAGAGTCCACAGCCTGCCATTACAAGGATGAAAGTCACGCCAGAGAATTCGCCACAGCCGAAAAAAGAAGCAAAACAAAATCATGCACGAGATGAAGCCCCTTCGCGTTTCATGTGGAGGGTCTTCAAGCAAATAAAATGCGCGAGTTCTGTCGATTTATGAATTTTTGGATTTAAGGTCCTAACTTTTGCCTTCGATTCAACTTAAATCTTTAGGGTCTGTTTGGAGCAGCTATAATTATTTGAAGAAATAATTATGAAACTATTGCTAAAAAAACAGCGGAAATAATTATAAATTTATTTTATTTTTAAAAAATCAAAACACAATTTTATGACAGTCATCGCATTTAGCTGGAAGTCAGATTGCAAAGCACAATTTTTCAGTACAATTGAAAAAAAAATAAAAAATAATTTTATTAAACATTTTAAAATTAAATGTGACGCGTCACCACGGCCCAAAACTCAGCCTAAATCCATGATAAATTTGAAAGATTTACTAAATTTCATCATTTCATGAGGCTAAATCCTCCTCATAACCAAACACCACCTAAAACCCCTCCAAAATAAAATAAAACAAAGAAAAAATAAAAAGAAAAAAAAAATACTAAAATAGAATTCATTTGTGTTTCAGCCCACCAAACAGCCCAACCAAAACCCATGCTCGCAAACCCTACTCCGGTCTTGTGCATCACTCCATGGCTCTCCTCTTCAAACCTAGATCTTCCTCCTCCCTCCAACACCTGCGCCACCTGTCGACCTCCTCCTCTCCGACTCTCCCGTCAAATCCTCCTCTTATCACAGACCACTCTCCAACTTTCACAGTCGCCGATGACCTCTCTCCGGCGGAGTACCACCTCCTCGACAAACTCTACTTCCTCATCAGAGACCACCACCGCAACCACCCTAACCCCGATCCCTCCGCCTCTCCACCGCCAAATCTCACCATCCCTGGACTCGCCTCCTCATATTCCCTCATATTCCCTCTTCCCCCTTCCTCGTCCCTCACCCACCACATCATACGTCGTTTCTCCTCCCTCCGGCATGGCATCCCTTTCCCCCAAATCCTTTCCTTCTTCAATTGGTGGCTCTCCTATTCCCCTTCCTCTCCCACCAAGCCACTCACCTCCATGATCGATTTGGCTGGCAAGCTCCATCACTTCGATCTCGCATGGCACTTCCTAGACTCCATGCGAGCCCTCTCTATCCCCATACCTCTCTCTGCCTTTTCCTCCCTGATCCGCCGCTACGCTCGCGCTGGTCGCTCCTCCGAAGCCATCAATGCCTTCCACCGCATGCCAGACTATGGCCTCGAACCCGACCCCATTTCCTTCTCCCTCCTCCTCGCTGCACTTTCTCGCCAGCGCCAAGCTGCCCAGGCCCAATCACTCTTTGACACCTTCTCCAGCCGATTCCCCCCTGACGTCGTTACTTACTCTAACCTTGTCCACGCCTGGTGCCGGGCCGGGAGTCTTGAGAAAGCCGAGCAGGCTTTTGTCGCCATGCGTGATGCCGGAATTCAACCAAATGTTTACACCTACACGACGGTCATCGACGCGATGTGCAGGGCTGGGCAAATTCCTCGAGCTCAGGAAGTGTTGTGCCAAATGCTTGACTCCGGCGTGCAGCCGAATGCTGCCACTTTTAACTGTTTTATGCGCGCTCATGTTCGAGCAGGTAGGTCTGAGCAGGTGCTGCAGGTTCATAACCAGATGCGGAGGCTTGGCTGTGAGCCAGATGGCATTACAAACAACTTCCTTATTGAGGCGCATTGCAATAAAGGCCAGAGGAATCTAGATGCTGCTCTAAAGGTTCTGAATTCCATGGTTTTGAGGGGGAAGGAGTGTGCTCCTGATGCAAACTCTTTTAATCATATTTTGAAGTGTGTTTTAAGCTTGGGGGATGTGAAAGCTGCCCATAGGTTGTATGAGAGAATGCGGGAAATAGGGTGCCAGCCGAGTACTGTTACGTATAACATTTTAATGGAGCTTTTTAGCAAGGATAAGACTATGGATATGGTGTTGAAGATGAAGAAGGAGATGGAGAAGGAGGGGGTGGAGCCAAATGTGAATACATATGTGGTGTTGATTACTGCATTTTGTGAGAGGGGGAGTTGGAGGAGATCCTATCAGCTTATGAAGGAATTGTTAGAGGACAAGTGTTTGAAGCCAACAAAGCAGGTGTATGAGAAGGTGCAGGAACTTCTGAGGAGAGCAGGACAGCTAAAAAAGCATGATGAGCTTGTAGAGATCATGGCAGAACGTGGTTTCATTAGCCGCCCCCCAATGGATTGCTAGGTTCTTGGGTATCTCTTTGCCTCTTTCCATAGTTTTGAAATTTGGATCATTTTATTGCTTCTTCAGATTTTTTTGTATATATTTTAGTTGTAGACTGTTGCATTTATTTTTTTTATGCTCTTAAGACCAATATCAAACGGTGAACTGATTTATTTACATGAAAATAAGAAAAAGAGTAAACTTATGACTGATCAATCAGGCTTTCAAGTTACTGTGTAAAACAAAAATTTATATTAGTGTGTAAAAAATAAAAATAGCTGACAAATCAAAGAGTGGATCTGACCCATATTGAAATGAGTCATTTTTCTCAAACCATAGTACAGATGCATATCTGAAGTATATAGAAACAATGCAATGGTTGATTCTTGGCTTGTTAAGTTGAGTAACTGCAAACCAACCCAAAAAAAATCTAAATGTTTACCAAAGTCTTATTTCTTGCACCATGCTAAGGAAGCCAATAATCGTTAGACTTCTCTCAACAATTTGGAACTACTCTTCTGAATAATCTTCAATGAATTTCTGTTGAGGTACTCATATGTCAATTCTATTTAAAGTGACTTGTTTACTGCTTTTTGTCAATTATATTTATATGCCTAAGATATTAAATTTTAGGTATCATCTTAGATGATGGGCCATCACTAAAATTTTTTATTCACTAAAGTTATATATTACATCCTTAACCATTTGTTTTCAATTAATTTGGAACCCTTTTGCCTTTTTATGTTTTTCTCTCTTTATTTAACTTCTAATTTTCTGAAAAAAAGTAGTCCCATCCGTCAGGATTATATCACCTACAAGTAGCATTATGTCTAGTACCTTCTTTTGCAAACCTTATATACAGGCTCTTTCGTGCCTAATACTAAGAAGATGTGTTTTAAATGCTGATTTTCATGTTGTGCTTAAGATTGTTTTTGTTCAATAATTTCTAATACCACTTTTTTTTTTGTATTCATTTTAGATAACTTCTGAATAACATTGGCAAAACATTCAACCCATGTCAAAGCTATTGTATTTCGTTAAATTTTTTTGTAAATAAAAGCACCTTAATTTCCTTGGTTTTTTCAGTTACCTGCAGGGTTGTTTTGAGGATTACCCCTTTGTTGGTGATTGTTACTCTATTAAAAATTGGGATGATTTCTCCAACATGGATTGTAGGTGTCTGAAAAAGGATTATGGCCATTATTTCGTATAACATTAACACTCTTAAGGTCGACATGCGCGGATCTCCCCTGATCCATACACCATTCCATCATTTGATGGAAGTGTTTGTATAGAATCCATCCTCAAATTATCTAACTTCCTAGAAATAGTTGTTTTTTTTTTGTCTCTTTTATTTTTGTAGAATTATCAGTTTGTTTATCATTATATAATTTATTTTTCCAAGTAAATCTCTCTTAAGAATCATATGAATGATCTGGAGAAAAAAAGAATCCGAAGGTAATGACATGCGGCAATGAAGCCAAATAAGAGAGAGAACATGGAGAACTTTCATGAAGTAAACTTCGTGTGATAGCCCTAGAGCTTATGCCCAAAACGAGATCGGGTTGAAAATGCCTCAGAAACATATACGCAAAGAAGACCCTACAAAAGAAACTCACAACCAGAAATTCAAGATCATAAATATGACCTAATCAATCTTTGATAATAAATCTTCGATAATATTATCAATGACTTATGATAATATAAATCTTTGATAATATTAATCAATGACTTATCAATAAATAATCATAAATAGAACCAGCTCAGTGTAATAAATACCAAATCAAGTGTTTTTTTGATAATTGGGTAAGTAAATGACACAATTATTAACGATTAACATAAAGGTTTGCTATGAATGAAAGCATAACATAAAGTGTCTAATCATTGGATGCACTACACTAGTTAATGTAACTATCAAAATTCTAATTGTAATTTCATACTTGAAATTGCATATTATGGCTGTCTTGACTTTTGGCATATTTATAAACTATAAGGTTGTCATCTTTCCCATAAGCATATCATAACTATTGGACCAGCTCCAACATTCTACTTACTGAGCAACCCCTCGATAATGCTTAGATTACTAAGTATAATTTTTTAGTGTAAAAAAACCTTTTTGGTACCTAAATTGATGTTTATATCTTCTGTATTTTTGTCTCATAATCTGGCAATCTATCCCGCACGATATAACCTTTTTTTAGAATTTTTTTTTATCATCAGCATCATAAGAATTTAAAATATATTCAACGTTGTTATGAGCATGTAATGGTCAATCTGTATTAAAATGTATCTAATACATAAACTTGGAAATATACGATTTAACATATAATTAATATATATGATGTATCATTAGGCTTTTATAATTAAAAAATAACATGTAATTATCTGAAATAGGTGAATATGTGTAATTCCTTGGACCTACTAATAACAGCATATACTAGTATATGTAAGAAAGTCCACTAATATACACATACGAGTCTTATATCTTATTAGCTGTTAACAAGTGATAGACGTAAGAAACTTTAACCTCTGTAATAGAGATTTTCTCATTGCCAACAATGGATTAATTTTATAATTATTTCTCTTATTCTTATCACCTCAAAATTATGATTTTATGTACACAACCTAAGGAGATGTTAATTTTCTCACTTTTTTCTTATTCAAACCGAATGGTAAATATTAATAGCTTTTAAATTTAATAATTTATCTGAAAATTCATCGATTTTAATAGCCTTTTGCCCTAAAATTTAAAACCAAAAATCATTTGCTAAAGAAATAAAAAAAATGCATTTTGTCTAAAAATTTGATTAGGTCACCCATCTACAATTTTCTCACTATGTTAGAACTCTGGTGTGTCTTTTGGTTGGGAGGAGTAGCTTCATCCTTTGAAGCCTATCTCCAAATCGAAAATTGGATTATATAGGAGGCATGCATTGTTTAGAACTGGGCCTGANCATCTACAATTTTCTCACTATGTTAGAACTCTGGTGTGTCTTTTGGTTGGGAGGAGTAGCTTCATCCTTTGATGCCTATCTCCAAATCCAAAATTGGATTATATAGGAGGCATGCATTGTTTAGAACTGGGCCTGGCACAACTCAACCTTCTTCTTACCGTAGACCTCGTCATATTGCCACGATGGGCTCTATTGCATAGAAGCTAGAGAGGCTAGAGGATGATACCTTCATTAAACTGGTCGAGGTGTATAAGTTAGCTGATCATTGTGCACATATGGATTGGAAGAATAAAAGCCAATTCGATCAAATTGCTAGCTTCCAAGCCGCTCAACCAAAGATGTACCAGAGGAACCAATGGATTGGAGGTGACAATTCCATTGAGTTCCTAGTGTATTCTCCTTACCAACCCTACGAGCACACCTGCTAGCCAATGGAGGAGGATTTTGAGGGGAAGATGATGAAAAGTAGGAAGAGGAAGAAGATGAGGAATAGGATGAGTGACTTTTCTTTTAGTTTAGATGCAAAGGATTTTATTTTATTTGCTGCTTCTACTATCAAATTGTATTACTGTTTGCTCAGTTTGTATTTTTATTGTAGAACTCTTTATATTCTTGTTATAATATTTGAACTTTTTGGTGTAATTTTATTTGTTATGATATTTTGTCCTTTTCAGTAACACTTACTATTATATACTTGTTGATTAGTTGTTGATATGAGAATGTTGTAGGAAGTATTATTTTTATTGATCTCCCCATCTTAATTCATTATCAATTGTGATAAGTGTTTGAAATTAAGTTTGGGGGAAGAATCTCGTGGTGCTTAAGATTATTTATCCTTAGTAAATTAAATCTAAATAGTAGTTTTTAGTTAACTTGAGGAAAGTGCGGATACATATAGAACTATAACAATCTTAAGAGAGGAGAAACATAATTACTAATTTAAAGTCAATGTAAATTAAGTTAGACTAGTGTTAAGTGAACTTTTTAATTTAG